>CAIGRO010125248.1:0-26397 GCA_903798355.1 Fraxinus baroniana
AATTTTATTTTATTTTTTCCAAAAATGCATATCTAAAAAAACAAAAAAAAATGTGGGGGAGCCGAGTACGCATTTTGGGGGAGTTCCAGGCATGAGCTCGGTCCGGCCCACATCTCTAGTATTAATACATATGAATTTTTAAGTGAGCAACAACTTATAAAATATTTCAAATATTCATATTACACTAGAATATCAAAACAAGTCGTTGTATTATAGTGGTGAGTATTCCCGCCTGTCACGCGGGTGACCCGGGTTCGATCCCCGGCAACGGCGCTTTTAAAACTTTATTTTTTCCCCCTCTGTTCCTTTTTATGGGGGTTTCATCACTATCATGTTCCAGCATATAAAAATGGAAGAACCATCAAACCAAAAAGGACGAACTAAACCTTTTATTCTCATTTAACTTGAATTTCAGAAATTGATACAACAAACAAATATGAAAAGTGAAAAGTGAAAATTTCAAAACCCCATTTGAAGAATTGCATATGAACACAGAAATTGCAAAAAAAAAATATGAAGAGAAAATGCAATGCTATTCCATTTTATACGACAAATATCCAAGAATTGTTACAACAAAAACGAATTCTAGGTAAACTTGAATTTCAGTAAATTGTTACAACTAGCAAACATAAAAAATAAAAACTTTTAAACCCCAGGTGAAATATTGCACAGAAAGTGCAGTGCTGTTGCTCATTGTCCCAATAATTGCAATGCTATTCCTCTTTCTACATAAGCAAATCACCTAAAATCCAAGAATTGTTACAAAACACTAAACTGTATTCTCAGTTAACTCAGATTTAGGATATTGTTACAACAAACAAACGCGAAAGTTGAATATTGTAAAATTCCAGTTCAAGAATTTGCAGCATCATTCTAGTTCTGCCTATGAGCAATGTAATCAGCCAAAGCAATCAATGGAGCCGCCTTGTCCGGATCAAAATCAGCTAATTGTTCTTTAGCATCCTCATTCAATTTCTCCGCAAATTCCCTAGCCTGATCCAATCCCAACAATTTGGGATAAGTTGCCTTATCCGCCACCAAATCTTTTCCTGCAGTTTTTCCCAATTCTTCTGAGGATTTCGTCACATCCAATATATCATCGACAACTTGGAACAACAACCCAATTTTCCTTGCAAATTTTCTTAAATTTTCGACTTGTTCATCAGTTCCACCCCCAAGAATTGCCCCCAAAACAACTGATGCCTCTAATAAAGCTGCAGTTTTGTGAATGTGAATGAATTCTAGTTGAGGCAATCCCATATTTGTATTGTTACCAGTACAGCTTAAATCCACAACTTGCCCTGCCACCAATCCTTCCGTGCCAATGGCCTTGGCTAACTCTCCAACGGCCGCCAGAACCCGATTCGGTGGGACCCTATTGGCGGCAGTGACGATAAATTCGAATGCGAAAGCCAATAAGGAATCGCCGGCAAGTACCGCCACATCCTCGCCAAATACTTTATGGTTAGTGGGCTTTCCACGGCGAAGATCATCATTATCCATACAGGGCAAATCATCGTGAATAAGTGACATAGTATGGATCATTTCCACCGCGCAGGCAGCAGGTATGGCAGCGGACTTGTGGCCTCCCACCAGCTCACAGGCGGCGATGCATAGCATCGGGCGCACCCTCTTGCCACCTGCCAACAAAGAATACCGCATTGCTTCATGGATCTTTGGCGGGTTCTTTACCGAAACAGCTTCATCCAATGCCTTGTTCACATAATTGGCCTTTTCAATCATATATTCCTTGAAATTGAAGGTGGGTTGTTCCTTCTGGGTCTCAATTGTTTCTTCTTTGGTGATGATGGCTGACACAGTGAATGAAGAAATGGACCTCCTGTGTTTGAGCGAATTTTGTTCGAATTTGGGATTCTTGATTACAGGATTGTAGATAAGGCCAATGAAATTGAAGGATTTATATGAGGATGGACGGTTGAAAATTGAGCAAGTTTGAACACATGAATCCATAAGATTCATAGATCTCATCTTCTTGATCTCTGGGCTACAAAGGGAAAAAGGAAACAGATCTAAAGATCAAAGTAACTGTCTCGAAAAGATTAGTTCAGTAACTTTTAAAGGTTCGAATCTGAAAAAGAAAGTAACAGGGACAATTCAGACGAGTAGATAGGGTTTTGGATGAGAAGCACCTACACAAATTGCACTTGCTGACTTGCAGAGAAGAGTTGGATCCTTGGGGGTGGGGGTGGGAGTGGGAGTGGCGTGGGTGTACATCCATATTGCAAATTAACAAATGGGCTAAGATGTCAAAATTATCGAACCGTTCCCTCTCATTTTCTAAAATTTATTTTTCTTTGAACTTATTTTCCATCATATTTTTATCCATTTTTCGATCATACATTTCATCGATTTTAATTAAAATCTATCAAAAATATGGTTTTTTTTAGCCAAACCATGAACTTAATCTTTGAAGGGGAGCCATTCCTTGGGATTTCAGCCAGGTAAGCCCTACTTGCAGGCAGAGTTTTACTCCAGCCACTAATAACTGAATTTGACAAGTCCTACACATCTCATTCCAATGAATGGATGAACTTACAACATGGTTCTAACGTCTCCAACATTCAATCTTTTGAGACCAGTGGCTCAACAGGTTCCTTACAAGGATGCAACACCGGAGGAGACAATTCGATTTCGAGAATGTGGTGGTGAAGCCATGGGCAGGAGAGAGGATTCATGAGGTGGGATTTGACGATCTTAAGCTCTCACTGGGAAGTGGAAACAGTTTACATTCTAAACAAGAATCATCATCTTCACATGTTAATTACAAGTCTTTTGATACCTTCATATCTGACCTTGTTTCTAGTACAAATACTTTTTGTTGCCAATTTTGAAATCAAAGGTCTTGATGACCATCCCAAATAACCAAGATATATAATTTCTATGATAAAGATGACAAATGTAGAATTTATATCATAGTTACTTCAATATTAGTCATACACATATACACCAAGCCAATTCCTAAAAGAATTTACAATGTCGATCAAAGAAAACATAAATCAGTAACACTACAGAATGTTCAGTCACTATACACCAGCACACTACCAACACTAAGTGTGGATCCTAGAACAATAGAGACGACGACATTTTCACTAGTTAGATTAAAATTGCATACGGAAGTCGGCTCAAAGCTATACCACCTTACCAGACAGACTCATTATAACATCTTTGGTAGATAGGAACAGCCAAACGGATAGCACTAGACAATATTAGTGAAGAAAAAAATGCTAAAATTTTATTCAGTCGAATTCCAGTCAAATACTCCATACCTAACTTGCACTTACAGTTCACAAAGTTGTGTCTCATTGGAAGAGCACGTGCACGTCGCTGTCTCCCTTGTAACTTCTGTCTTTTCTAGGTGGGATGTTGAATTCGTTTTTAGACTTATGCTACATTCATTGTATCTGAAGCATGTTGTGAGATGATCGTTAACCATCCCAGCTACTTGCATGAACGAATACACGATAGTAGGGCCAACGTAGCAGAAGCCTTCCGCATCATATCCTTGCTTATGAGTTCGGATTTCGGTGTTCTAGCTAGTACTTGATGTGAATAATGAAATCCACTTTTAAAGGTCTATGATTCACAAAACACCAGCAATAGTTACTGAAGGAGCCGAATTCCTGCTCGATCTACAAAAACCAAAAATTTGGATATGAAAGTGAGGAAAATGCTCGTGGCTCATAACTTTCTGACAAGAAAATTATAATGTTCTTCACAAGAAAAGGCTTTCCGCACAAGACTAGACACATGCATATGTTGAAAACCATAGAACCTGTACCACTTTTACTATCTTAGGATAGAAACTTGGTCCAGGCATAATTTTGACAACCCGATCAGATTTTAACAAACTAGGTCTCTGACTTTTGACGAACTGGTAAACGATATAACCTCTAACAAAGTGTTTTGATATTCAACCCTTTTGCTTTTAGATCAAACCGAACACTCTAATTCAGATTTAATAGTCACACATAAAAGTGTAAGAGGTTCGAAAGAACTCAGAGTTTGATTTGGGACTGCTACCTTGAGCAGTTGTTTTGCATTCCCCACAATTGCACGAAGTTTAAGGTTCAGATAGCAATGCATACCATTCATTTTCATCGACATCAACTTCTTCTCATCGAATTTTGCAACTGATGACGTATCAAATCCATCAAAAAGCTTTCTGCAAACGCAATTCATTTATGGTTTATGATATCAAACACACGAAAAAGATACACAAAGGAATGAAAACCAAAGTTAATTGAGAGATTGAACCTAAATGTTTCTCTCTAGCTAAGGATCGCCAGCCATGTGAATTCTGACAATGCTTGTGATAAAACAAGTAGCTCAAAAAGCTTCATATCATCCTTAACAGTGACTCCCCATTCCTCATCATGGAAAGTATAAAGTGGTTCTAAACAGTAAGATATCAAAATGAGCAGGTAGTTCTTAGAGGTATTTAAGCAACAAGCATACATTTCATTTTCTTTGCACTATTCATTCTTAGATGTAAGAATTTAATTCTCTATTTTCACAGCATTTCTATACGTGTTTCGCAGTTGGAAATTGCATTAGAATAAAGATACCAATATGTTATATTAATTAAAATTTCAAACTGACAGATTAAAAAAATAAGGAAAGACTATCGTGTCAATTCTAACAGGCAATGAGGGCTCCCATAAGATGAAATGAAAATATGCTCCAAATTTCAAAATCCTATTTTGATTCTGTCAAAACTGAATCATGAAATACTTGTAATGCTTCACATACTTGGATGTACGTATTTGTAATCATAGAAAGATGCGAACTTAAAGAGAACTTTCACTGAACAAGGGATATTGCGAGGGTGTTTGGTAAAGATTAAAATCGGATTAAAATTGAAAAACTAGTCGTTATTGTTGACTTTTATTAGACGAGTGTGACTCAATAACAGCTATATTTTCAATTTTAATTGGATTAAATGGGGGCCAAACAAGCTTGTATCATCATAGTTTTTAATTGTTGATATGGAAGTAAACCTTGCTACCAAAACATAAAATTATAAGGTCACTTTGAAAATGCAATTTCTTAACAACGGTTAAATTACATGTGCAAATTGATTGGTGTTATAGAGAATCAAGATTAACCAAAACCTTACACTTATGTCTCAATATCTCATTCATTTTTTAGGCTTTTCCATACATTCAGCCCTTATTTGAGCTTCATTTTGGGAGAAAGAATGCATTTTGGAATAGTAAATTGATGGAGAATATGAGGTCACAAATTAAGGAAAGTTTTGGATTTGTTTGTAATATTATTTTATTGAAGAATGTGTGGTTAAAAATGAGTTTTGAAAAAATGAATTTAAAGAAAAATGGAGCTCAAACAAGGGCTTAATTTCAAAATTTGATGGCCATCAACATAGTACAATAGTAGCTAGATCACTGCTATGTTGCCCAGATCTTATTTATGTTAGCAAATTGCAACCGTTGCAATGAACAGACAAGTAGTGTCGTCCACTAATTATCCCCATATAGATTTCGCACTCGGTCACTCGCTTTTCTAGAAGAAAAACAAAATAAAGTAGCGTTCACATTCATTCTTCTTTCGTTCTTCTATTCTAGTTTTACCAGCATTCATGTAAAATCATCATACAATTAATTATCTGCCCTTCTTCTCTGATTTATTTCTTTTTCCCACACGTTCTATCATATTATGTTCTGACATCAGACCCACCCCCTAGTTTCTTCCATTTATTTATTTCATACTTCAATCCTCCAAAAAATTAACCTCGAGATATACATTTCTTCTATGTTAGCACATTATTTGCTTAGTAGTGAAACTGAGGCAACATCAGTTCGACTCGTTAATTAATTCAAGTTTAAATGCAGTTTTCTTGTTTTCCAACTCCAAGCTGGTGCATTTCATCAAAACAAACATGATATAAATTGTGTTGACTAGCATGGAATTGAGGTTTTAGAATTAAACTTAAACTTGAAATGATCTTTCACAAATTCCAATTATGCGCAACCAAACATAGCACGAAAACAGTGTTATGAATCTCACACTTGACCTAAGAAATTTAGCGCATTCAATTAATTCGATATCTAAACAAGATATTATACTTGTTAGTGATTAAGCAAACAAAAAAGGATTTCTATGGTGAAAGCGTGCCAATCAATCTTGTCTCGCGTAGGAATTAGGCTCCACACAGTCCAACATTTTCATGGGTTAATCAACTTTCTTCATCTCCACTAGAAAAGTTTACAAACAAAAATCTTCCAGAAATGTAAAAATGTAAAATCTTATATAAAAAAACTTAAGTTACAGTAAAAATTGTAAAATTACCAGAATTCGGAGTGATCCAATCGCAGCGTTTAACAGGAACCGGAACCGTTGGAGAGATAGCCAAAGCTTCAACTCCATTAGGCACAATTTTGGCAGGTTTAACAATACCATTACTGTTTCTCACATTCCTTCTTTTTGAGCACGTACTTTTTGTACTTTTTGCAGTTGAGCCACTGCAACAAGAAGAAGAATCCGAAGAACTATCAGCTGAAACATTCTTCAGTACAACTGCAACAGCAGCACCGCCGCTGAGTTTCGGTATCGTCTGTGAGGTTACTCCTTTAGGCTTCTCCACAGAGTTCTTTGCTTGTATTTCCCTTTTCATCCTTCGTTCTTCCACGACCCGAACCCGGTTACCGGTCGGTGCAAGTATAGGCCGGGTTTCGGATCCAGGGTTTTCAATAGCCGCAGACATAGCTAGATTGCTCTGAAATTCAGAGTAAACTATTTGTATTCACAGTGGTGCAAGCGAAAGGGTAAATTAGACGAGAAGTGGAGGGTAGAATTGGAAGAAAAAGTTTGCAGGGGAAGTGACGAAAATGTGAAGGGCGTACGTTTTGGAGGGTTATAAATAACGGGAACTGTTCAGATATGGTGACCGGTAATAGCCAGTGGTGATGCTGACGTGTCAGGTGGTTAGTTGCCGTTTTGGGATGCGGAAAGGGACACTAGGCTGAGAACTTTTTGTGTTGTCTCGATTTTGCCATTGTCGAAGTTCAAAATTCAAATTCCTTTCTTTTATTTTTTTCATTTATTTCTTTGTTTTAAGAATTTTCTTTTAATTTTTAAACCATGATAAATCATTAGAGATATCGAGGCAGGGCGGAACGGCCTCTCGTGTTTCCTATCCCACCGGAGATTTTCAAGAGACGGGATGGATGGGATATGATTAAAATATCTATTTTTTCGCCTTATTTACTTTTATTAGATATTTTTAAATTTTAAATACAGTTTAATTTTAATATAGAAATAAAATAAAAAATAAAAGTTGGTAATGACTACCCAATATATTTTGTTATTTCTATACATTAATATCACTAACAAGTAACAACCTCCTATAAAAATTTGATATTTTACATTTTTTCTCTCTTTTAATTAAAAAAAATTGTTTATCGATTCAACAATATCATTATTATAGGATATACAAATGATATAGATTATATTTTCTTTCTTTCTTTGAGAATGTGATATGCCTATAACTTGAGAAAAACAAGAGAAAAAAAAAATTAGTCTATTTGTGTAGTATAAATTAAATTTTTAAATAAAAGAATTTATTTTTAAATTTGTTATTAACTAAAGCTCACATGTACATGCGTTAACACTTAAACTGACTAATGTAATGTTCAAAAGAAAAAGAAAATCAAAGTAAGACAACTACAAATCGAGACGTGTATCGTAATTGAGAGATGATTGCATCATTGATCATTCTCAAACAAGAACACAAAATGAATCTACACTATTGGTGGAAAAAAAAATCATATTTTTCTTCAAAAGAGCATTGCAGGTATATCGGCTTTATTTCAGATGATACATGACACAAAAATGTTAAGAGTATATGTGATGCTCAAAATTAAATATGGTGCAGTGTCTTTAATATTGTCTCTTATTTTTCTAGACGGAAGTTACAAACGTAGTCGGATAAGATTTCGACCCATAACAATACTTGGCCAAATATAAGCTATTAACTTAAAAATATGTAATTACATTGAAGTTAACATAATACAATATCAAGGGTCTTTTTAGAAAGAAAAATACAATATCAAGGGGGGGTATATTTGGAATTGGAGTGAAAACGGAAGGTGAGTGGCAGTTGAAGGGTTTAGGCTAAAAGTCGCATTCTAGTCGGTTAGAAGGTAAAATAGGAAGTCGTTAAAGCGTCTTTGTTTGGTAGTACGTTTCTTCCCGTTGAGATAAAGAATCCAAAGCCAAAAAGTGCACCAGCAACGGCTAAATGACCCGGTCTACCCGTCTCGATTTGTTGGATTAGGATACGATCCATATTGAAGTCGACTAAAGCCAGGGAACCGTTGGGTCAGTTCTAAACCGATTACATAAATCAAGTAAAAATAGTATTTAAGGGGAAGAAAAAAGTAATTATATTTACACATTAATTTTTTATGTCCCTATTTGACGATTATTATTTTGAAAAAACAAAGTTTTGAATAGCGATTTTTATGAGAACGTGTGATTAAAAATTTTGGAAAATTTTGGGTTTTGTGCAAAATATTTTATTGTGTGGTGTGATTAAAAATGAATATGTAGAAAAAAAAATCGAATAATTGTTGTCAAACGAGGTCTATATCTACATCGTATTTTAATTACAAGAAAAGTTTTCAATATTTCCTCACTTTTACTTTAATGTCCTTAATTTTTTTTTTTTTCTCGTCCTATCGTCATTGTTAACCTTCAATTAATTAACATAATTTGTCTCTAATTACCATTTTCATTCAAATATTCCGCTAACGTGCATTGAAAAGATTGGACAAATATTTTGTTTTAACTTTTTATTAGTTATTTATTTCGTTATTTAAAAATACCGAGAGACAAATATCTTTTTGGCCCTCAAAATAAATAATTTGGATGAAAATCGTCTTTATAGATAAGATGTGAAAATTAATAGAGAATTGATGATAAAGATTTAAAAAATAATAAAATTGAGAAAAGAAAATTAATAGAGAATTATAAATCAATCCTAACATATTAGTAAGTGCCGAGCTATTTTCAGAGGTCCCAATTGTCAACAAATTTTGTTAGTGTCAAAATTTTAACTCTGATCAAAATTCATTTCCACACTATGAGGTTGGTGTCAAAATGTCTCAATTATAGTAGGTGTTCAATATTCTTTGTCAATTTTTTTTAGATGTTGTCACTTCTTAAATTTTTGTCACTTTATTTAATAGCTTCTAAATCTAAGTTTAATAGGTTAATCAATAGAAGTGAAATATAATCACAAAGAGACAACATGAAAAAGAAAATCAATAATCCCATAAATCTATTCTAATGTTTGATTGGTGTTGAATATTATTAACCACTTTTTTTTTAGTATTTGTCACTTATTTTTTGTGTTGTTATCACTTTTTAAATTCTTGTCACTTTATTGAATAGCTTTAAAATCTAAGTTAATATGTTAATTAATATGAGTGAACCATAATTACAAAGAGACAACACGAAAAAAAGAAGAAGGGAAAATTACATTTGTGGTCCCAAACATTTCTCTTTTTTGCAGACTTTATCTCAACCTTCATTTTGTGTCAACCACAATTCCAAATCTTTCAAATATTCTCATCACAAGGACAAAATGATAGAAACCGTTAGTCATTCCATTAGTTGACCAAATGTCAACTGTTTGATCCAATTTTGCCTAATTTTTAAAAGACAAAATGGTAACTTTAAATTTCTCATATTAAAGAATTGAAATATATTAAATAAAAATCTAGAAAGAAAATAATTTGGAAAGTTATTTTTCTTCTTCCACTTCTCACAAAAACCAAAACCACCTGCGTAGCCATTATTGTAGATCCAAGCCCTTCGACACTGACAAGTGCCATCCACACCCCCACAGCATCGACGATCATCAACCCACGACACCCAAATCATCTCACAAATCCGCCTAACACACAAGTCCACAATTTATTATTCTCATTTCAGGTCAAACTCAGGCCTAAACCACAAGGCCAATCGGAATTTCCTCCTATACTTGTAAAATCGACATAATCCTAAGCTTATGGTGGATGTTGATTAGAATTCAAGAATGGGTGACTTTAAGTTTAAGGATGTAAATGGAAATGGACGGATTTAAAGACGGGTGGAGGTCGTCGGTATAGGTAAGGTGGGTGGATTTCGGAGTATGGGTAGCAAGAAGTCTCAATCTCCAAATTATTTTCTTTTTTATTTCCGATCCTTTTATTTAATAAATTTTAGTTCTTTAATATGAGAAATCTGAAGTTACCCTTTTACCCTTTAAAAGTTAGTCAAAATTGGATCAAACCGTTGACCTTTGGTGAACAAATAGATTGACTAACAATTATTATCATTTTGTCCTTACGATGAGAATATTTGAAAGGTTCATGATCGTAGGTGGCACAAAGTGTAAGTTAAGATAAAGTCTGCAAAAAAACCAAAAGATTTAGAACCGCAACTGCAATTTTCCCAAAAAAAAAAATTCAACCATCCAATGGATCTATTCTAAGGTTTTGATTGGTGTTGAATACTATTTTATCACTATTTTAAGTGTTTGCCACTTATTTTAGTGTTACTTTTTTTTTTTTAAGTTTTCATCACTTTTTAAAATTTATGTCACTTTATTGTATTGTTTCTATATTTAATGTCATAGAAAGCAGAGATGAGGCAAAGATGAGGAAGATTATGATATAGTCATATAGATGATGAAGATTATGATATAGACAATGAATGAATATCAAATCAAAGATATATATGATATGTTGATGAAGTAGAGCTGACGATGCATATGATGAGACAAGGATAACTTGTAAATGACATTGAAGTGTTCGATGATAAATGATTTGTATAGGACTGACAAACTCTGATTAACAGTGATGGTATTCATACAATTTTTTTTATTTTTTTTTTTAACATCAATGGTTTTTGACCTTTTAAATAAAAAGTGACATAGCATGTCATACTACTTTTTAACTAAAATGTCACACTCAATCTTTTTTAATAGGATAATACATATTTGGATAAGCTTATAATTTGCTTATGAGAGTTCTTTTTAGATGTTAATTTGTTTTGTACTGTGTTCAATGTGAATTAAGTTTTAATGATAGATAAAATGACATTATACGTCATTCTTTAACATACATCGCTTTTAATTAAAATTGTATGTCACTATTTAATTAAAAAGTGTCACTCAACATTACACGGTATTTTTTGTTTTCAAAACACTTTTCATATGATTTTTCAAAAGATTCCTGATTTTAGAGATATTTTTGTAAGTTGTCCATAATGAAAATCAATTTTCATATGTGAATCAATTTTTTCGTGTACGAGAGAAAAAAATATACTTTTTATGTGAATCAATTTCCGTGTGCCCAAAGTGTTGAAAAAGTTCTCTATGTTTAAATTATCAAGTGAACAGTCACCTAAAACATGTGAAGAATTTGAAAGAATGGGTAGAATAATTTATGCTAATACTATTGGCTCTATTTATACACTTAATGGTCTGTACCAGACCTGATTGGCTCATGACACAAGTATTCTAAGCAAATTTATGGTAAATTCAAGTGAAACACATTGTATTACTATAAAATGGATGTTGAGATATCTTAAAGGTTCAATTGTGTTAGGTTTGAAATTTAAAAAGTGTAATGAATGTATAATTTTGAAAGACTAAACAGATTCTGATTGTACAGGTGATTTAGATAAAATAAGATCAACCTCTTTTCAAAGGCTTGATCCTCTCACAAAAGGAGGAAGCCGACAATTTTTACATTGGTCGTGGTCTACCCTTCTTGTAAAGGGGTCTGTGCATCAGGACGTCAACCCCAATGTAAAAATCTTTTCTCAAAATACCAAAAATCATTTATGTAGAAGCCTCCGGGTATATATTTTATTCTCCTCCATAGGTTTCAATTTCAGGGCTATGTTGGCATCCACTTTCAAGACTTATTAATTTTCCATATAACCTAAGAACAGAGACCAATAATCCATTGTCGTCCAGCGGTTAGGATATCTGGCTTTCACCCAGGAGACCCGGGTTCGATTCCCGGCAATGGAACCTTTTTATTATTTTGATATTTTCGGTATAAATAAATGGGATCTCTCTAGGTGGGTGAAAGGTTTGAAAAATTCAGTTCGTAAGCAGGGCATGTCGCGTAGGGTAAGATTAAGAAATGGTTCGAATGGGCTGGCATGTTTTGATTAAATAGTCTATAAAAAAGTGATTACAACGAAACTATAAATTGCTCATTGCCCGCATAGGTTCGGCTCAACTTGACCCTTGTAGTCCACAAGCATAATGGGCAAGTCGAGCCATTTTTCTTCATTGGCTCGGAGCATTGTCACCTCCAGTGGATACTATTTTTAAGCATGCACCGATGTACGAGAGCGGGGTTTCAATTTAACCTTGTTTGATCGAGATTACAATTACATTTTTAATAAAAAAATTAATGAAATGTATAGTTGAAAAGTTGTCATAATTAAAATGAATTGTTGACTTTGATGATTAAGAGCCCGTTTGGTAGAGATTAAAATTCAATTAAAATTGAAAATATAATTATTATTGAATCCCATTCGTTTAATAAAAATCGATAATAACAATTAATTTTTCAATTTTAATTCGATTTTAATCTCTACATACGGCTGTAAAATACACCAAACAGGGGTATTTAAAATTCCAACATGTTACAGTTTGGCTGTAATGGTTAGATATCACTTCATAATCCAATTTCTTACAGATTTGGTGTTGCTAAAAGCATAAAAGTAAAAAAATAGATATAACTTACGAATCCGATGAAACGTGTAAAAAAATAAAATTCGATCAACTTTTTAACAAACAAATGCTTTATGGATAAGGACATATTTCATATTAGAAGCAATAAGCACAGTCAACAATGTGTTCGACAAAATGACTGAACCAAAGAACTACATCAGCACAACCCCTTCTCCAAAATGCTACCCCTTCTTTAGTCAGTAACTAGATTCTAGCATAATCGATATATTTTCAAAAACTGTAAATGAAATTACATAGATTAAACGCCAGTGGATCCAAACCCACCAGAGCCTCTCACAGTTGAATCAAGATCAGCAACTTCAGTTACTTCAGGAGTTTCAATTTTTTGTATGATCAGTTGAGCAATTCTATCTCCAGTTTTCACTTCAAAATCGACATCAGAATGGTTGAACAATATCACCCCAACCGGACCTCTGTAGTCTGCATCAATCACCCCTGCCCCCACATCAATCGAGTGCTTCCACGCCAAACCCGATCGCGGCGCTAATAAACAACCCATGAAACGAATTGAGCACGAAATCAAATTCAGATGGAAAAAAAGGAATATCATGGGAAAAAGTTACCAATACGAGCATAAGTTCCTTCAGGTATGGCAATGCTAAGATCAGTAGGTATCAGGGCTTTGCCTCTCGCCGGAACCTTTGTCTCCGCGGCACTGAAAGATTAAAACAAAAAGAGCATAGTTCCTTGGATTCTTGTAATGCAAAAATTATCTAAAGAAAAGCAAAAATACCTGGAAAGATCGTAGCCTGCAGAGAGAGGGGAGGCTCTTGAAGGCAAAGAAGCCTTGTCGGAGAGTTTCTTGACTCTTAAAAAGGAAGTGATTTCATGGGAAACGCCATTGTTGTCAAGTTTTTGAATTTTTGGTGCGGGTTCTTTGATTTCAGGGATTCCGTTTTTGTTTTCCACTGCTTGAGCCATTCTAAAGGCAAGAGAAAAGATTTTTCGAGATGGGTATGTAGAAATTTTGCAAATGTAATGGATTGAAGTTGCCATATGGTGAGGCTTAAATAGAGAAAACTTCGCAGGGAAATGGCGCCAGGAAATCCCGCCATTTTTATAGGGGTGTTAAACCCTAATTTATTCCGGGCTCATTGTTCTTGCTTCTCCAATTCTACAATAAATTAATTCTCATTTTCAACTACACATTCTTCAATAAAATAATATTTTTCATCATATCAATAATTTTTTCTTCTTTTTTAACCACACATTTCCCATCATATCACTATTCAAAATCAATTTTTTAGTAAATCAATTCTCATTTTCAACCACACATTCTTCAATAAAATAATATTTTCCATCACATCAATAATTTTTTCTTCTTTTTCAACCACACATTTCCCATCATATCACTATTCAAAATCAATTCTTCCTCCAAAAAATCTCTACCAAACAAGCTCTCAATCTACTAATTGGGATAATTTGCAAGTTTGAAGTACACTTACTAGTATGTATAATTTGATTTGAATTTGAGACGTCCCACTTTCATCCTCTACGAATTGTGCATTATCGAAAAGTTGGATACTTTATACAAAAGTAGAAAAAAAATACGCTGTGTTAAGTCCACCGACCTTACATATTTCATACTCGAGCAGTCAAATAGGACAATATATATAATCTCTATAAAGAAAAAGAAAAAAAAATAGCACAAGGAATGAGGAGTTTTGATTGTACTAAAATTTCAAAAGCTTTTGAAAAGTATGAGTTAGCTAAACAGAAAGTCAATAGGATTCGAGAGTCATGAGTGGAGACCGAACTAGTAGCAACTATATAGCAAATACGAGGAAAAAAGTATCAAAAATACAAAACGGACTTCATAGTCTTAAGCATAACAATTGTTCTTGAAATTGAACAACACTCCATTATACTTCTTCAACATTCTTACGTGTAGTAATGAAGCGTTACATAATGCTGATAACTTTTTATACTTCACATTTCATCTATTATTGAGCATAGGACGACTAAACTTGATCCGTGCATGCAAATATGTAACATATTAAAATCCGAGACTGCAATAGAACATCGTGTGCCTTTTAACCCCACATCAACTGTTTTTATTACTGCCTTCATGTCTGCCTCAACAATCTTCTTGGTGTAACTTCATTCTTTGATGTACTGTAAAAAGTGAATATATTTGTTAGAAGAAATTTATTGTGCAAAGTTAAGTTGATGGTGTTGACAAGTACAAAAAATTACAATTAACCATTCAAGAATTGTCTGAAAACAGATAATAATACAATAACTTGTAAATCCATCTCTTGCTCTTTTGTAATCAATAAAAAAATTTGAACTTAAGAAGCAAACGCAAAGACCTTTGACTTCACAAACTTACAACCATTGTTTTTAGGAAATGAATACAGATATACGCACACAAAAACATCCACCAGAACAAAGATGATCAAACATGGCAGAATTTGGAAAAAAGTTGCAGTGCCAAAATTTCGATCATTTTTTTTCTTAAAATTTCATTTATGAAATGAAAGTGCATAGAATATGAGACTGCAGATAGCATTTGTCCGTATGAAATTCATACAGAATTGGAATTGTGGGAAACATTCAAATCTGAATGTAATTTTTCCCTATGCTCCATATTTACAACATGCACAACATCAACAGTATTCGACTATTTGGAAAACTTCCTTCTAAATATCGTCTGTGTTTCTAATTCCGAAACATATTGAAGACAATTTCACTCTAACCGCTTAAGTTATTAAATGAGGTCATTTGACACGGTTTCATAACAGAACAATATTATGTTCAAGTCGGTGTTGAAGCTCAAACCACTTAAATTTTTAGACGAGAGGATGCTGTACCTGTACCTAATGGTTGATTGAACAGGGGGTGATTCATATACATCCCTGGACAGGAAGGACATCCTGGCAATCTCCGAAATGGCGGCATCCTGGATGCTGGCAACCTCACTGGTCAAGTCCTGATAGGCTGCCTCAAAAGCTTCCCTCCAAAAACTTTGCATCCTAATGTTAGTACTGTGACTGTAAACATCCCACATGTGTCTAACCATCTTTTCCCTTTCATCAAGATCCTACAATCAACAATCACAAAGTTCAAATTTTAACAGAACATAAAGAGAAAATTACCCATGACACAGTATACACTATACATAACCAATCCCTGCATCCATTGGGGTAATTCTAAAAGCCGGACAAATATTATGCTGTGAATGGAATGAAGTCCTTTTTAGATGTTAACGGTTTATCTTACTTGTACCAACTTTCTATTTTTAGAAGAAGAAACTGTTATAAATCTACAATTAGGATTGGAGTTTCGAATCTGCAGTCTAAGTTAACCAAAAACAAGGATTGGAGTTTTGCCTATAAAAAGATCCCTTTCACACATTTTCTCAAACAACTGAGCTTCAATAAAGACAAACTTAGCTTCACTTGAGAGAATTCTCCACTTTGTGTTCTTTAAGAGAATTGCTAGTGTTTTCTTTTTTGCAAATTCTTTTACAAGAAGATTTTTACCCCAAATTAAATTGGCATTTTCCCAACTTTTGTTTCGAATATCTCTCAATTTGGGCAACCATATATTTAGGGCTCATCAATCAACAACTCCAAAACAAGATTAAAGTAACCTAAAAACACACGAAAAGTAAAATAACACTGAAATATGTACCAGAACGTCAAGATCGCCATGGATGGTTAAGTCCAGGGCATCTGAAGAGTGTTTAAGATTAACAGCAGACCACTTGAGAGTAACAGAGGTAGTGAACATAGACCAAAGTGCAAGCAATACTATTGCACCCAAAACCCAAATCTTGTATCTGCCTCTTCCAAACAATCCACCGCAAAAACCCTCTTTCTGGGCAGTAGCATTTGGTGCTGTAGTTTGGGTTTCTTCATCTTTCATTGCTGCTTGCCTGCTCAGTCTAGTAACAAAAATAATAAGAATAATTCAAGAATTTTCAGTTGACAGAGGAATTGCAGAAAGAAAAAAAAGGGGGAATTCAATTAGGTTGCTGTATGGATTAAATACTGCGGGATGTTCGACTTCCAATGAGTGGATGAGACTTTTACAGTGCATGTATTGTGTGTATAGATTGAATAGCAGCGGTACACCGACACAGTGGGCCCCACCGAGTAGAAGGATTTCTGTAGCCTCCATTAAATGCATAGCAAGTGGGTGATGCCAAAATAAGCTTCATAAATTGTGGCGGGCCATTTGATAGGTGTTTGATCATGGTGCATTGGTGCTGCCTGCACAAATATTGATTGATGTAGTAGGTAAGTTATTTTCAAGGGTGTCAATTTGGGTCGTTGATTCGGACGATTCATTGCTCGATTTGAAAAAAGTTTAACTCGGCTCAGGAGTGGACCCACATGGGGTCAAGTGACCCCATAATTTTATTTTTTTAGTTTTGTTTTAACTAACATTTTTTTTTTTGAATTCTCATTTTTTTTACCCCAAAATGACCTCCACAACACAAATTCTCTTGATCTGCCCCTGAGTCAGCTGACCATATTTTGGTTCGAGCCGAGTCCACTTGGCTTGTTGCAAGCAAGCAGCTTAAAATAAAAAAAATAATAAAAAAAAAAATCCTTGAATCGGCTTGGCTCGATAAGGTTCGAGCATCCTAGAGTTCTTGATCAAGCAAAAGGTCTACTCGACTCGAGCCAAAAAAGTCTGAACCATTTTTACTCTAGTCAAGCCCAAACCTCGAGTTTCGGTTCAACTCGTTGACATCCCTAATTATTTTTAAATCAATTTTGTTTAATAAAGTTCTTCCAACGAAATAAAGTATTATTTTAACATTATTTAAATATGTTCAAAATTAACTTCTTAGTCATAAACTAACTTTTGACTTTTAAAATGTATTGTCAGTGCCAACGACCCATAGATTATTTTAAGTAATTTTTTGTTTAGAAAAGTTCTTCTAACAAAATAAAGTATTATTTTAATATTATTTAAATATGTTCAAAATTAACTTCTTAATCATAGAAATAACTTTAGACGATACAACGCCAACTGCCTCTTTTCAGTAGCTCAATTTTTCTAAAGTGTGTTTATGAATTCTACGCATATTCCCATATATGTGTATGCAGTGTTTAAAAATGTTCGTCTAAGCTCAAGGCTCGAAGAAAATGCCATGCCTCATGCTTAAGCAATAAAATAAACAGTTTAATTCTACGTTGATTGCCTAAGGATAGCGTAAGCGAAAAATAGTGTGCTTTTTTTGGGCAAATAGTATTTTCTTCTTTTAAAATTTATGCTCAACAAATGCTTAACCATTGTTAAAACTTAAAAATTAAATAAATCCGACAAAGGATCACCAAATCCTAAATCTAGCCTTTGAACATAGCTTTCGCTACCCACGAAAAAGACTATTGATTTATAGTATTTTTAATTTTGAAAATTATATTTTTATTGAAAACTTAGAAGAATACATGTATTTTTGTAAATTTTCAAAATATGTGTTATTTTATTTATCTATTGGTATATAATAAATAAATTAATATTAAAATTAAGAAAACCTTCAATAAACTTAGGCTCGTAAAATTTGAGGTTTGACTTCTACGCTTTGCTATACCTTACGCCTTTTAACCTTATGGATATGTGTGTATCAAACTTGACCTTCTGTTCACGGTGGACGAGAGTTATAATGTCCATTGTAGGTATGGCACATGTTGCCACACCCATGACGGACACTTTAATTTATGTCTACATCGAACCAGATGTATGCATATATATAATAGTTGGAGAGAGAAAGATGCTTTAGTTAATTGTTGTGGGATTTCAAAGAAGGGTCCTTTTTGACACTTGATTTGTCAAGTAGTTAGTTCAATATAATGATGCCTTAGTTTATAGTAGTGGGATTTCAAAGAAGGGCCCCTTTTCACACTTTGTCAAGTAGTTAGTTCAATGACGATAAAAAAGTCAAATGAGACTTAGCGTAAACATTAATCTTTGATGTTACGCGCCTTGTTTCTTGTAATCGTAAAGAGACCAACTCATTTGAGATGTTCTGATTTGTTTATTACTTCATTAAATGATTATCTTTATATTTCATTTAAAAAAACTTGCTTCAATCTCATTCATCCATAAACACGGAAACAAGATAGATAAACAAATGGAAAGTAATGGTCTAGATAGATAACTCACCAAAATCTTAAACCTGTTTCATACTTCCAAAGACCAAACGACAGACATGATTTAAGGTTTCAACATTGTTTTGAAAAAAAAAACTGTTAAATTGTTTTGAATTCATAAGAACTATTTTATCGTAATTTTGGATTGAAGAATGAAATCTTTTGTATATTTAATAGGCATGATGATCAAAGGAAGAATGCAGCAGAATCTAATCGTTGGATTCATACAATAGAAATCATGATCGTATATCAAATCAATCATAAACAATTTGGATCATATGAGCAATGTAAACGATACACAACAATACATTACCAATCCAATACAATATCTCTATTGGATTATAATTTAGAACCATGATCATGAATCTCTCCCCCCGGACACCCTCAAAGGCACCCCAGGTCAAATCCTGCAGTCCCAAGGCCTAAAGGCACTCTAGTCAAATAAAGTGAAGAAACCCCGAGTACAATGTGCCATAAGGGTTATCAGCTTCAGCAGGATAGCATTAGAGGATAAAAATTCCAACAGACGAGAATCATCAGGACTCAACCCTGTTGTAGTTCAGCATCAGATGCCTGCAGAACTTCCTGTAGGAATCCTTGCAACAAGACATGTTTGGCTAAGTTTAAAAGTTACTTTAAAGCAACACTTTTTGAAAGTATTTAAGCTTAGTTATACGTCTACATTTGTTTGGCTAACAGAAACCGGAGAAGTTATGCCATCTTCAAAAAACTTGACATGACAGAGGTTTCCACCTGCTTCATCCGCAAACACTACCTTTTTCCTCTCCCTCTTAACTACATTCTTGGAAGCAGTGACACTATTCTGACTCAATTTCTGCAGTCAAGAGTGTGATGCGACAAATTTTACTTATTCACTTATAGTCATAGATAAACTTACTTCGCAAGATATATAAACTAGAGGACACGTACCATTATTTTACAAAAACGGTTGCAGTCCCTACTCATCATGGATAACCACTTTTTTGCTGTTTCTTCAACTTTGGTTGAGTTGTCAATGGCTGCTTTAACCTTCAAGATGAAATGGCATTATGGCATAAGTAGAAACATATCTAGGGCAGAGCTGGAGCTTCCAACCAAATCTAGTACATCCATAAACTCAAACATAACCACAGGTTAATCCCAATTCCTTCAAGGAATGAGAGCAAATGATGATGAAACTTTGGAAAGAACGTAGAGAGAATGTTCTAATATTAAAATCTTATAAAAATTGCCTCAACTGAGATAATGTAAGTCAGACTTCCAAAAAAACAATGCAAGTGCAAAGACTTTAGAAGTCCAAATTGAGATGTATAGTTATCAGTTTTTTTCATGGATGTACTTCAACCGGGCGCGTTTTACATTTACATATTGGCAAGTGCACATACAAATTGCATCTGGTTACATCTTTTACTGCTAGAAGAACTATTGTGAAGTAACCTGCTTAAAACCTTTTCCCATATACCTGGTTAAGTATCAACTATGTTTCTTGTTTCATCTCTGATTGGAATATTAAATAAAAACTATTTGGTTTAACAGTAAACTGAAATTTGATTAATGTCAATTACTAACAGATGCAAAGGATTCAGATGAGGAACAAGGTATGAAAACCGAACATGGCAGCAAAGGGTAAGCTTTATGCTTAAAACAATACAGTTTGGATCTCTGAGAAAACATGTCCATTATACATACCTCTTCAGCATCATTTTTCAAAGAAGTGTTACGATATGCTTCAAAAAGCAATTTTTCTTCCACAATGTCCTTCATGACCTTCAACTCATTCATCAGTTTCATTGCAAGAGACTCAATGTCATGCATCTGCCGCTGTGAAAATGCAATAGCACTTTCTGAACAACCTTTAGTGGAGCAACCAGTGCTAAAGTTGGGTAAGGTACGAGAAAAGCGAGGGCCCTCGAGATTTCCTTTAGGTAAGGAAGCTTTGCAATTTTGTGATTTCTTCAGAATCTGTCTGGGGTTTATGAAGACTTTTCTCTGGCTACGCACCACAGGTTCTCCTATACTTTCAGTTATTTTGGAATGCTCATTATCTGATCTCCTTGATGAAACATTCTCATTTTGTTTCTCTATCCAGAGCTTCCCCTTGCATTCTGGAAAATTGAAAACGAAAGGAGGATCATCAAAGATAATTTGAAACAATTAAAGAAACCAACTGTTAACATGATTTGAAAATTCAATGTAAATAAATTTAAGATGGAAATTGATTTCCAAAGCCTCTCATGAAATCCTGATTATTTTTTTTCTTGTCAAGTTACGCCCTCAAGATGATTGCTAAGCATGTAACTATCATGTGAAGTAAATACCCCTCGGAGGCATGTAGGGATGAAGGATCTACTTTTATTTCTCTTTTATTTTAAAAGAGAAATAAAAGTTAAAGGTATTGTTAATATGATTTTAGGGGGTGTTTGACACCCATTTTAGTAGAAAAATATGTTTTTGAATAGTGATTTATGGAAGAATGCGTGGTTAAAAAGTAAGGAGAATTTTTAGGTTTATGTGTAATATTATTTTATTGATAGAATGTGTGGTTGAGATGAAGAAAGAGAAAAAGAATGAGAATGAGAAGAAAAAAAGGGTGCCGAACGGGGGCTTAATGTGATCTCAAAACAAATCCCAAACACCACAGAGCTCATATATCAAGAATATAACTTTTTAGTGTCCAGCACCAACATTAGTAGATAGATCTATCTACATCAACCTTTAGCAATCCCTTTTTCCTTCTAATGTAGGTGAAGAAATATTGTGCTTGCTTTCGTTTATAGTCCTTTAAAACAGATGCACCTCTAAGTAATGCCGAGCAACAAAACAAGATCATTCACATTAAATTTGCATGGACAGTAATTTTACATGTGGTCATTTAGACCAGTTGAGATATTAACTTACCGGATTGGTCAACTTCGTCATGTAATTCAACTGAATTCATATTCAAGCACAATTGTTCTTGAGAATGTGGAGAAATGGCCTGCTGAGGTTGAACATCAAATTTAAAATTGTTACAATAATAAATGTAAAACTCAATGTCATGCAGAAAACAGTATCTGACCTTTCGAGTTGAAAGGAGCCTTTGAGGAGGTTGATAGAGCTCTAGTGTTGGAAGTATATTAGCGATATCACAACCTTGGTAGTCAAGGGAGGGTTTTCTTTCTCTATAGGTGCCTGGAGATGCTGGAGTTTGCCTCTCCTTGCTCTTTGATAACTCATCCTCCAATTGATCTCCAGAGTTCAAGCCATTCATTGCCACGTCATCAAAAGTAAATGTCAAAGACTCTTCATCAGCCATGGTATTTTTCAAGGGCGCTGAATAGTCATTGATCTCTGAGGAAATACTTGAATCCCCTGAAAAGATCCAGCTCTTGTCTGGGCTAGTCGAGGAACCATTTTTTTCATAAAGCAAATCTTCCGTAGTGTTATCTACAAATGGGTAAAAATTAACTCCATTGCAAGGTTCGGTGCCACCAATGTTATTATCAACAGCAGGGTTAGGAACTTGACCACAGTAATCTCCCCTGGTTTGCCCTGATATCTCCTCCATTTTGGAAGAACTTCTGGTGCAACGCACATATGAACCATGGATCTTAGCAGGTGAACTGCTAGAAAGTACTTGCAGATTATTCTTTTCTGTCTCAATTATTGAAGGAGGCAAAACAAGAAATTCATGGGAATCCATTTCCTGATATTCTACCTTCACAGTCCTTCCATTACTTGGAAGAAGCATAGAGATAGGCTTAAAATGCTCCAAATGGTCATAGGAAACTTCATTAGTAACACAGTTTTGGCATTCCTCTGCAAAAAACAATGCTTCTCTATTTCCACACTCCATTGAAATTCCATTTGATGCTATATTACCAAGCTTGGATTCCTCATTGAGGTCGGTGGATAAATCATCAGCAAAACAAGTTGGTGGTTGACACCCTTGGGGCTCAGGTTCAAGAACCTCAGCTTTAACTCGGATAACTGGAGGTAATTTAGCACCAACTTGCATGGAACCTTCAGAAAGCTGATTCTGTTCAGATTTAATTGATGAGGAAGCTTCCAAAGATGTTACCACACTTTTGTTTGTGCATTTCCTCTTAGCCTTTGAGTTCTTTGCAAGCTTGGATTTCCAAATAATAAGTGGTTCGTCAATATCAGATTCATCTTCAGCCCGTTTTCGGTTAGCATCAGCCTGCTCTGAATTCATGCCAGTAGAACTTCCAAGCTTCCTTTTCTTTGTTTTAGACCTTTCCATAAACTGTTTCAATGTACTATTGTGATCCAAGTCACTGTGTATGTCATCATCATTCCCACGGGGAACAAACTCATCGAATTCAAGTTTGACTTCCTTCAATGTTTTTGTTTTAGACCTTTCTCTAAGCTGTTTCAATGTAGTATTGTCATCCAAATCCCAGTCTCTGTCATCATCATCACCACAGAGAACAAACTCATCAAATGCTAGTTTGACTTCCTTCAATGTTCTTTCTACGAGTGGAAAACACAGAGTTTCACTTATCACTTGATCATAGTTAAAAACTGAACCTGCAATCAATATATCCTTGTCACTTGTAGAAGGTCTCCCTAGTCTTTTGGCATCTTCACTTTCATATACATCCTTTAAAGTCCTGAATGAAAGAGGCAGCTTTCCACGGGAATCTATATTGTGGACTTTTATCACCAAACCACCCCTTATAGCTTGAAAATAATGGCTATTACTACAGTTCCTCAGCTCCATTACTTAACAAAATTAAACAAATGTTTCCTCTAACTATCTCGTGGATTTGCACCCGCAGAAAAAATAATAGCCCAACGGTGGTAATTTGAAAGGGTGTGCCTCCAAATCTGATCATGAATCAAACCGGAAGTTAGCCTTGTTCTAACTGGATAAAACCAGAGAAACTTAAGTTTACATTCTTCGGATCACAGGAATAAGCTTAATATTAATGCCCACAGAAGATTGAAGCAAGCGTGCAATTTATTATCCTTGAGGTGAAAGTTTATAGCCAAACAAGCCTACGCTTTATTGCAAAAGTTTTAGTCACTCCCACATTTATCTAGTCATGAAATGTATAACATATATGCAACACTCTTTTCTTCATTAAAAAGTGAACAAAAGATTTAAATATCGCCCTCAAGGACTCCAATGTGAGTGCTCCATAACAAAGCATTCTGATTAACAGAATAAGGTAGCTACAGTCTACAGAAAGAAATTTGCAGAAATCTAGGAAAGGTGCAGCAAAATATATGGAATTATTATCTTCGTTTCTTCCAAACCCTAATTTCATCTGAAATTTTAATAAGTTTTTCGATTACCTACCTTATCCACAGATGAATCAAAATGAAAGCAAATAAACAATCATCCAATTAGTCAGTATAACTAAAACCCATATGTGTAGATTTGGAATGAAATGCAGAATAAAAGCTAGAAAACAGATCTGAGAATGTAGAATACAAATCTGAAGCTCACCTTATTCAAAGATCTCGCTTTCAGAGAGAGAGAGAGAGAGAGATGAGATGAGGATTAGGGGAAACTTGTAAAATGTAAAAAAAATCTAGCGCCAAATCATATGGCGGGAAGGGTATTGTATTTCGAATCTGTTCAATTCGCTCCCTAATATTTGGGTTAAAAGAGAACTTTTGGCACTAGTCTCCAACCGATGAATCCTATTGCAATTTTGTCCCTAACTTATTTTGCTTAGACCATGTTTGGTGGGGATAAAAATCAAGATTTTAAGTTAAGTCAAAATCAATAATTAATTTCAATCACATTATTAGATTCAAACATTTCATTCACATATCTCATCATTTTTTAATACAATCTACTAAAAGTTTAGACCATGTTTGGTGGGGATAAAAATCAAGATTTTAAGTTAAGTCAAAATCAATAATTAATTTCAATCACATTATTAGATTCAAACATTTCATTCACATATCTCATCATTTTTTAATACAATCTACTAAAAGTTTAGACCATGTTTGGTGGGGATAAAAATCAAGATTTTAAGTTAAGTCAAAATCAATAATTAATTTCAATCACATTATTAGATTCAAACATTTCATTCACATATCTCATCATTTTTTAATACAATCTACTAAAAGTTTAGCACATGTTTGGTCGGGATTAAAATCAGATTTTAATCCAAATTAAAGTCAAACAATCAATATTAAGTTATTAACCACATCTTTTATGGGTCCTATAACTTTTCAACCACGCATTTCAAAAACTTCTATCACAATCTACTAAAAATCTAATTTTAATATATACCAAACACCCAATTAATTTTAATCTTCACCAAACAAGAACCTAGATGGGTTATGCTCGAACAAAAACCACTTTGGCTCTACGTGAAAAGTTAAGTCTTGACATGGACATTGTTCATAGGGTTATTAGCACAAAACGTTCTTGTGTGTTGAAGATCATTGTGCAAAATGTCTTCATCTTTAATTTTTTTTCATTTTCACATTTTATTACGAAAATCATCATTTTCATCCATTTTTCTCAATAAAAATGTGTGAAATGACAAATATACCTTCCTATTTATATAAAATAAAAAATAAAGAAGTAATTGCAATCATAGTCCCAAGTTTCTAAAAAAATTACAAATGAATTCCAAATAAATAATTAAAAATAAAATCACTTCATGTTCTTCACCCATACGTGATTTCAGGCAACACCCCCACTCCACCCATAATTTGAAGATTTTTTAAATTCCCAATGCTCGGAGAAAGAATGCTAGACAAATTCTGGTCTTACTCTGCAAAAATTTTGAATCCAATTTTTCGATTTTCTTTTATTGCATTTGAGTGTTACGAACCCTAATCGGAACATTGTCCCTAAACATCGTTTATCATCTGAAATCAGTAACCTTAAGCAGTTTTAGAACCACCAATGTTCGCATTACTAGTTTTGTACTTTTTCTGTCTTTATTTTATTTAAAAATTATATTGCTAATTGTTTCATTGGTTTGTTTTTTGTTCACCCTTTGAAATGGTTAAAGATCATTCACAGTGTTAACAATTAATAAAGGTTATCAGTTGAGATATCTGATTCCAAATTTACAAATCCTTGTTTTAGTTGTCTAAGCTTCTTTCCATCGAAATGCCGACATATGGGTTTCAAATTTTCAAAATAATTTGTCTTGTATTCTTTCTCAAAGCATTTGGAATCTTAAAAATCTTCAAACTATGGGTGGAGTGGGATGTTGTTTGAAATTACGTATGGGTGGGGTGAGAGGGGGAAGAAGATGAGGTGATTTTTATTTTTTTAGTTCTGATTTTTAGTTATTTATTCGTAATTTTTTGAAAAATATGGGACTATGGTTGTAATTGGTTTTTCATTTTTTTCCTTTTCCTTTTGTTTTATTTTAATGACATGGTATATTTGTCATTTTACACGTTTTTATTGCGAAAATGGATGTAAATGATGATTTTCATAATAAAAAGTGTAACTAAGAGTGAAAATACAAAAAAAAAAGAACTTTTTTCACAATAATCTTCAAATAT
>CAIGRO010125265.1:0-15461 GCA_903798355.1 Fraxinus baroniana
TTTTATTTTTTATTTTATTTTTAAATCAAGGGTAAGTTTGACCAATTGAGTTTAAATGACATCAGTGATGTTTTCCATCTCCTAACAAATGTGATGTGCAATATGAATTTTTTAACATTAAAATTACGTAATGGCTCGTTAAAATCTATCGAACACTAGCATAATGTCCCGAACAATTAGCATGAAAAAATGGTCGAGAAAACACGAAAAGTTAAGCGTATCAAAAAGAAGAGTTCTTAGCATTTGGCATTTTGGATTGTAGGAAACAATCTCGTTTAAACCAAAACGAGTAAAAGAGTTAGAGCTTGTTTGGTTTAGATTTTTTGGAGGAAGAATTGATTTGGAATAGTGATATGATGGGAAATNAAAGTTAAGCGTATCAAAAAGAAGAGTTCTTAGCATTTGGCATTTTGGATTGTAGGAAACAATCTCGTTTAAACCAAAACGAGTAAAAGAGTTAGAGCTTGTTTGGTTTAGATTTTTTGGAGGAAGAATTGATTTGGAATAGTGATATGATGGGAAATGTGTGATTGAAAAAAAAAAAGAAAAAAATATTGATGTGATGTAGAATATTATTTTATTGAAAAATGTGTGGTTGAAAAATAAGAATTGATTTACTGAAAAATTGTAAAATTCAAACCAAACAGACCCTTAAAAGGGTTAATTTCGATTCTTACCAAAGGAAATTTCTTCCCAAAAAACAAAAGAGAGAGACAAAGGATTGTTCAAAACTGGGTGCTGTACTTTTTCAGTAGCACCATGACTCGTGGTCACTTTATCCAAGAAAATATCTACGACACTTTTTGCACTTATTGCTTTGCTTTTATCTCATACAGTCAATAGTTTTTTACTGCAAAAAATGGGAACTAAATTTCTATTAGGCCATAAGGCAAGTTTTAGATGAAAAGTTTTTTTTGTCATTTTTACTTTTTCGAATATTTGATAGGAAATATTTTTCAAATAATTAATTTTTCACCTTTTATTGATTTGCCACATTTTCTTATTTTTTTGAAGTAAATCAATTCCCACTACTTTTTTGAGAATTGGTTTTCTAGGCAGATCCTTTAGTGTTGTGAATTTGAAAAATAATTAGGCTCAAGTTTCACTATTATCCATTTACAAAAATTATGCACCGGACGAATTTGATCTGAATTTATAGACTTGTTGAAGATAAGATTTAAATAAATTTTCTGACCATGCAAGATTTTAGATGAGACGATTAATAAATATTAAACATATATAGCCCCTGTTTGACTCATATTATTTTTTTCATTTTTATTTTTCAGATCATTTTTAACCACATATTCTTCAATAAAATAATATTTTTCATCACATCAATAACTTTTCCTTCTTTTTCAACAACATATTCCTCATCACACCACTTCAAAAAAAAATGCATTCTCTCATTTCAATATGCACCAAACACATTCATAGTTGGACATTAACCATCCACAGTATCATCCCATGATTAAATTAGAAATCACGAGCCCTCGAATCCAAATACGCAACGTCTTTGACAGTTAATCTATAATCTCATCCCATGATCAAATTAGAAATCACGAACCATCGAATCCAAATACGCAACGTCTTTGACATATAACCTATAATCTATAGGATTTTGTAAATATTTCTAGTGCCAAGTAAGAACAAGTTGACCCTAACCGATTGATATCCACAATATTCCAACTTGTGACTAGACTAATTGGGTAATTCGAGAAATGACCAACAAATATTTCCAAATACTTGGACTAACTTTCACCATCTCTCGCATCGTGTCCCCCACGCAAAATTGGCCCATGTTTTGACTCTTTTTATTTTTTGTACTAATTTTTAACCACACATTTAAACAATAAAATATTTTACAGGTAAATCCAAAACTTTTCACACCTTTTAATTACACATTCTTCGAAAAATCATCATTTAAAATATTATTTTCCCTCAATTTCTCTTTACGGTGGCTATCAAATGGGGGCGATCTGTTCTCGTATTTTTATCCACATCTTCTTCATCACATTTTTATCTTTAATCTATATCCGTCCTTTGCCAAAATATTTGCTAAAATGCTTTGAAATGTAAGGCAAATATTATGTCGTACTTTTGAATCTTTTTTATTCAATATTATAAACGACTAATAAAGTCTTTTTACGCCGTTGTAATGAAATACGATGAAAAAATGTTGAAGATATAAATACGACGAATGAGCAAAAGTCGAAAATGTTTAGTACAATTAAAAATGGTATAAAAAAAAATAATAGCAATATGATTAGCCCTACGACAATCATAGAGAAGATAGACTATATCGACACCTCAATTTTTTATAAATGCACCACATTGATGAGAAGATAAAGATGTTGTGTTTGGCTAAACTTAAAAACTTATAAGTAAATAAGGTCTTCAAATAGAAAAACTAATTCAAATATTATTTGAATATAAAATTTATTTAGAGTAGCGTAAAAGCTACATCCATTGACAAACTTAACATTAGCCAAACATGCTCTAAGCATGCAAATTCTAATGAACATGCATGGTTTGTGATTGCAGAAAATAAGTTGAAAGGAAAGCTAGGAAGAGCAGCATACTTGGAGAATTGGATCACTACATTCACCTCTTTAACCCCTGGCGATTCTGCATTTGATGTCACATTTGATTGGGAAGAAGAGATTGGAATTCCAGGGGCATTTATTATTCAAAATTTTCATCATACTGAATTTTACCTCAAGACACTTACCCTTGAAGATGTTCCTGGACATCATGGTCCCATCCACTTTGTTTGCAACTCTTGGGTTTATCCTGCTGAAAAGTACAAAAAAGACCGCATTTTCTTCACAAATCAGGTACTCCGCCCCCCTCGAGTTGAGATATGCTATCCAAGTATAGCTGTTTTCGATTAAATTTTTGACACCTAGGCATATCAGCTCTTTGTTGGCAATTGGAAAGATAACCACACGATACATTACAAGTGATATAACCTTGATATGATGTCTTCTTATTTGCTCACAATAACTGATGTGACGAGATGTCAAAAATTTAGTGGAGGAACGACACAACGTAACTCACCACCAACTCCTCTATCCCTACCATCATACTTTCATAATTTTTGAAGGTCAAATTCACACTAGAAACTTAAGGGACATAACTCTTCCAGTTTATTACTTGCTGCAGACCTATCTTCCAAACGAAACACCGGAGCCACTAGTAAAATACAGAGAAGAAGAACTAGTTAACTTGAGAGGAAATGGAAGTGGACAACTTGAAGAATGGGACAGGGTATATGACTATGCTTACTACAATGATTTAGGAGATCCTGATAAAGGTTCCGATTATGCTAGGCCGGTCCTTGGAGGATCCGTGGAGTATCCATATCCTCGCAGGGGAAGAACCGGTCGTCCTCCAACAAAGACAGGTAAGGTTAAGATGCATCTATTTCATTACAATTTCGACACAAGCATTATGTAAATTGATCATATTGGCAGATCCGAATTCTGAGAGCAGGATTCCACTGCTTATGAGCTTAAATATTTACGTTCCAAGAGATGAACGTTTTGGACACTTGAAGATGTCGGATTTTCTTGCTTATGCACTAAAATCCGTCGTTCAGTTTCTTCTCCCGGAGTTTGAGGATCTATGTGACAGTATTCGTAATGAGTTTGACAGCTTCGAAGATGTACTTCAAATCTATGAAGGAGGGTTCAAGCTACCAGAAGGCCATTTGCTAAATAATATTTTCAAAAACATTCCCTTGGAGATGCTAAAGGAACTTCTTCGAAGTGATGGCGAGGGGCTTTTCAAATTCCCATTGCCTCAGGTTATCGAAGGTACACGACACATGCCTATGTTATGTTCATCTCCTTCTCCCCGTCCCTCCTCTCTCTTTCTCTCAATCACACTAATTGTTATGTGCCTTTGTGTTGGAACAGATGATAAATCTGCATGGAGAACAGACGAAGAATTCGCGAGAGAGATGTTGGCAGGATTGAACCCTGTCATAATTAGCCGTCTCCAGGTGCATTGAGTGCATGCTTGGCATACAATATTAGACTATAGTGAATATGCAATACACAAAATATTAGCTTACTTTTCTTTCTGTTAATAATTAAGTTGAGAATTTAAAGTACAAGCCTAATGCATTGTCAATTTTACTTTCTAACTCGCAGGAGTTTCCTCCGATGAGTAAGCTGGATCCGAATCTCTACGGTGAACAAACTAGCACAATAGCAAGAGGCCACATAGAGAATAAGTTGGACGGACTAACAATTGACGAGGTAATCTGAAGTGGCTTATTTCTTTTCGACTCATACAATCCAATTAAAATTCAGCTTCTCAATTATATAAGTTTTGACTCGTCAATTCTAGAAAATGATAATGGTGTATAATTTTATTAACAGGCAATCAAGATGAACAAATTATTCATATTGAACCACCATGATACACTTATGCCTTATTTAAGGCGAATAAACTCGACAACCACAAAAACTTATGCCTCAAGAACTCTGCTTTTCTTGCAAAAAGACGGAAGTTTGAAGCCATTAGCAATTGAACTGAGCTTACCACATCCGGATGGATACCAGTTTGGTGCCATTAGCAAAGTATACTTACCTGCTGAGCACGGGATTGATAGTTCTATATGGCAATTGGCAAAAGCTTATGTCGCCATCAACGACTCTGGTGTTCATCAGTTAATTAGCCACTGGTAACAAAATACGACAAAATATTTTGTTTAGCACTCATTAATAATAAACTGGCATTCGATTTATGTGTATTCGCTGGCAGGTTAAATACACATGCTTCAATTGAGCCATTCGTGATTGCAACAAATAGGCAGCTAAGTGTGCTTCACCCTATCCATAAGCTTCTTCATCCTCACTTCCGTGACACAATGAACATAAATGCTGTGGGACGACAAATCTTGATTAACGCTGGAGGAATCCTTGAGGCAACAGTTTTTCCGGCAAAGTATTCCATGGAAATGTCAGCTGTGATTTACAAGGACTGGGTTTTCACAGAACAAGGACTCCCTGCTGATCTACTTAAGAGGTAATATACAGGAAAAACACAATCACACTATTATGGAAGTAATATCATATTTGTGTTCATATGTTCAACAATTCGATCAATTTTTTTCAGAGGAATGGCAGTGGAGGACTCGAACTCACTACATGGTCTTCGTCTATTAATCGAAGACTATCCTTATGCTGTTGACGGACTCGAGATTTGGTCAGCAATAAAAACATGGGTACAGGACTACTGCAACTTCTACTATAAATCAGACATTTTGGTTCAGAAAGACACTGAACTTCAGTCCTGGTGGACCGAAGTCCGAGAAAAGGGACATGGAGACAAAAAGAATGAGCCCTGGTGGCCTGAATTGCAGACTCGAGAAGAACTAGTCGACTCCTGCACTACTATAATATGGATGGCATCTGCTCTTCATGCTGCAGTCAATTTTGGGCAGTACCCCTATGCTGGCTATCTCCCGGTTCGTCCTACCTTAAGTAGAAGGTTCATGCCGGAACCTGGAACTCCTGAGTATGATGAGCTCAAGACGAACCCGGATAAGGTTTTCCTGAAGACAATTACCGCTCGGTTACAGACATTACTGGGTATTTCCTTGATAGAAATTTTGTCAAGGCATTCATCGGACGAGGTTTACCTTGGACAGAGAGACACTCTTGAATGGACTAAGGATGTGGAACCACTCGAAGCTTTCGACAGATTTGGTACGAAGTTGAAGAAAGTAGAGGAACGAATCAAACAGATGAACAACGACAAAAAATGGAGAAACCGGGTTGGACCAGTGAATGTTCCTTACACTTTACTTTATCCTTCAAGTGAAGAGGGACTTACTGGCAAAGGAATTCCCAACAGTGTGTCAATCTGAGGCTTTTCTGTTTAGAGGTATTGTATTTGTATGCATATTCCTTACATTTCTTTCTTTTAGTGTCGAAGAAGGTTTGATGAAGGTAAAAAGGTTACGCTGATTGATGTATAATAGTGCAACATTATAAATCATACGACAGAGAATAAATGATTCTATTCAAGACTATCTTATCTCACACGTTGGTTCTAATACTGTCCAAATTCGACCTAAATGTCATGTCGTCTAACCTAACCGATGTGTACACTCAAAGTGCGGTTCAAGCTAGGTGGCTAAAGCATACTCCGTCAAGTTTAATGCCGGCTTTCTGACCTATGAAGACGACTTAGCCGAACAATTGAGCTATAAACCTAAGACTTTAATAACTGGCCAAATCACAATGCCTTTTACTATCAACATGGTTAAAATTTACCATTTTAAAAACACTACAGAATCTTCTTTATACATGACTGATTATAACAAATAAAGAAACTTGTAATATTGAGAACAGACCAATTCTATCAAAACCAGTTTACCTAGAATTGGTTTTGGGACCGAGTCGGTTTAGCCTCTAAAATCATAGTACAAGGTATCGCTAAAAGAGTTTTGCATTGTGTGTTCAAAAAAACTGCGTTTTTATGTAATTTTTGTGATTGAATATGCCGCCATCCAACGGAGCTATTTGAAAAAATCACTTCATTTTGTACATGTCTCGGTCCCATTGGCCGTGCTACTCGAACAGGGGCCTACATAGCCCTGTTCAAGCAACTTTATTCTAAATTACCTTTTTTAATTAGTTAATGTGAATATATATTGATCATAAAACGAGCACAACTACTTCGGGCATCCTCAAGAAACGAACATCAAAAGATGTATCAACGATTACAAATTAAAGACTAATCGCTAAAGTTTTAGATTGAATCTAAACATGACGGTACAATGTAAACATTATCTTGTATACACGTATTTTGATAATTCGAATAATGCTATCGCCATGCGATCATAGATCCTCAAAGATTTTACTGTTTCTGGCTGCCCATATTTTGTAAATGGTACATGCAAGAGCAATTCTCTTTGCTTTCCTATACCAAGATTTTTCGCGTGCCTCATTTTAAATCCATTTTAATGTGCTGCTATCCATGCTTTAACGTGATCTCAAATGGATGAACTGAATGAATATTGGAAGAATAGTTAGAAGTCATAATCTAAATTATTTGTTGTCGTGTCACTTGTGTGACTATCGTATCTTTACCATCTTGATTGACAATGTCGAAAATGACTTTTTAAACTTAAAAAAAGCAAATAAGTTAGTATTAAGCAACATGAGTTATGGACATGATGTCACAAATTTTATTATCGATTAAGCTAGATTCAACTTAATCGTCTTTTTTTTTTTCGAGCCAATTCTCGGACCCATTTTTAAAACAATGGTCTAAAACAATTTTGGAGAATTTTGATTAGTAATTATGAGAAAATATTGTGAAGGAAAGTATAAATTTCTTCCAGTTCAAGTGTATCAAAGTGCAGTGTCAAGGGTTTAAGCAATCGGCCTTAATGTTCCATGGCAGGGTTTTAGTTTTCCACTTGTTTTCCTCTCTCTAAAACAAGAAATGGTCTTCTCTCACCTTCTCCTCAGGCGCCTAAAATGCCACCCAATTGCAATACCTCACCCTTTCCTCCTCTACAAAATTCCCAAAAAACCCTTATCTTCCCTCTCCAGTTCGGATTCCGCACAATCCAATCCCGCCCCCGTCGCCGCGCAACCCACCTCCTTGTCAGCTCGGATGAGCTTCGTCTTCGAACAAATTGACGCCATCGATAAACAACGGGCCGAAAAGGACCAAACTTTGCAGCGCATCCGCGCTTGGCGCGAATCCAAGAAGCAAAACCCCACTGAGCCAAACCGGGATTCATCCAAGGCTAACTCGGAAGAGGAACTTCAGTCTGGATTTGTACAAGAGGTTAAGGATGAGAATAGTAGTGAAGGGTTGTCAGCGAATGTGAAACGGGAGGTGGAGGTGGAGTTGGTGCACCCGTGGCCGGAGTGGATAGAACTGATGGAGAGGCTGGTGCAGCAGAATTATTTTGATCACAGGAGGAAAGATGAGGATGGTATGATGGAAAAGTTAGGCTTCGATGTATCTGAAGCTGCTGAGGACAAAGTAGCTGATTTTACCCGGGATTTTAAGAGTGTACAGACTGCTGTCCTCAATTTCGGCAAAGACCGCTTCGATATCTTGAGGTCAATTTTAGTGCATAGTATATAGTTAGTAGCAACACATTTATATACATGTTTGTGCGTGTATTTCATGTGCTGTAATATTGTTTGATTAGTAGGAGCGTTAATTGATTTGAGACTATGGTGTTTGATGACATGTCTAATTGCTGAAAATGCAATATTATGCTTCATATGATGTTTTTCTTTTTGGTTTAAAAGTTAATTTTCCTTCAAAAGAGATGTATAGTAAAATCAAATTTTAATTTACCTATATTCACATTCAATTCCGCAATTGGATAAGGGGTTTCAGTTTAACGTATCTGGAGCATCTTGCCCTTAGTGATGATTTGGGTAAGAAAGAAGAAATTTATTGATTCTGTTTTAATATAAGTGAGTTTGGTTTTCCTTTTCTTTCCTAAAGGTGGGGGGGAGAGGGGATATAAAGGGGTACAAGATACAGAAATGTTATTATTATGAAGAAAAGATGTCAATAGGATAAACTTTGTTGGTGTATGCTGCCTTAGTGGCTTGTGATCTAACGTATGTGACAGAAAGTCCCAGTCTCCGTTTGGGTGTTGAAGAAGTTGGAAAGACCACTTGAATGGAACATTGTGCTCCATCTTGTTATCTGGATACTCTGTGACCTCTCTATACAAGAATTAGAGAGGATTATAAGTTCATCTAACTAATTCATTTGCCTAGTGGTTATTATATCCTGTTGAAACATTGCAATCTCATTATACATATTCCCATTACACAGACAAGAAAAGAGAATACAAAAGAAGAGACCTTAAGCCGCAACCCTTTTGGTAATGACGTTTCGTTTTCCCTTTTTCTCTTGTTTGCGATCCGCGTGTTTTCATTTTTTGACCTGTGAGAGAAGACATAGCATCAAAAAGGAGTGCTAGATTGATTGACCAATCTACGTAACATGAACATAGAATAATTTTTGTTCTATATATGCTGCCTTAGTGTAGGTACAGCATTTTTCTGGAAAGCAGAAAACAGTATACAATTTATAAATTACACTATTGAAGTAATTATGCAAACACATTATTTGCCTATAAATTTAGTTTTTTATGCTATTCATTTATTGCTGTAGTGTTAAAAAGCTTTTTGAACTACTATTATTTTTTTGGTTCATGTTTCATGTTAGTGGTGGGTTGTGAATTTATTGTGCATAATCTGTTGCTGTCATTTTACAAGTGCCACATTGCTTGAGACATGCTTAGAACAAAAATTGATTTCAGGTCATTGTCAAGACAGGATATCCAAATATTGGTTGGTTATGGGTGCCCTAGTACAGACAAAAGGGTGGTTTTTTCTGCAAAATTGTTGAGGAAGCATGTGCATTTGGATGAAGGAGATGTAAGTCGTAAAAGTCTGCACTCAATTTTAATCTCACGAGATAGTACAAATCCAGTAAGCATTTGCATGGGTTTATTATAAATAGATAGATTGAAGAAAAAAGGCGCAAAGTAAAAAAAAAATAAAGCTTCTTGCCTTTATTATTACATTTCTTGCATTACAATAAGATATATTCTATGCAGCAAACTACATAGATCTCAAATGATAGAAAGCTTGACAGCACATTCACTTCATTCTGATGGGAAGATTATAATATTCTGGGTTTTGCTTTGTTCAATTGGATCCTTTTTATTGATTTTTATGGTTCAGAAACCAAATCATACCAGTAATTAGAAACATCTGTACAGAGATCTTTCACGGAATAACATTAATACAAATATTAATGGTTATGTTTTGAATAAAGGTAAATTTGAAAACAATGTTATTACCACGTCATTATACTACAGAATTTTAAATCTCAGATTTTGGAATTTGATTGTGTTTTTGAGTTTAAAGCCAATGCACCTCTCCTTTGGTCTCTTGGTTTAATCTGACGTGTCACGTGAGGCTGGCCACACTGTCAAATTGAAAACACTCATTTGCAATAACACTTTAACAATCATAAAGGGGAGAAAGAGTGCTGATTTACAATTTACATTTCATTTCCAGGTTCACAGTTGTACTGGTTCTCCAAAAGTTGAGATAAGTACTCTGTATCCATGTGGGTTGTGTGAAAAGAATAAATTCTGAAACAACATTGTTAACAAGGGAGAGCTAGCACATTCTGGTTTATAGAGTCCATTATTGCTTAATAATGCTAAACATATCCATGTACTTTCGCTGCAGTTATCATCTTTAATTAGGTTTATCAGTTATAATCAGTGAATAAATTGTTATAAGAAGTTACACCATTTCTTATTATTTTTCATATTTCAGGTCTGCAGTTCCTGCAGTTTGAGGAGTTCTTGTGAAAAAGCATATCTTCTCACAAATAAAGAGGATGAACCAAGGACTATTGATGTCATGCGAGTCCTACTGACATATGGTTTTGATCCAGTGAATGGATCAGTCAGTAATATGTCCCTTTTGAAAATGAAATCTGTGAAGACTGTTGTCCGTAAGTTGATTCATGAGGTAGTCAAGTTAGGTTCAGTTCCCATAGATCCAAATCTTCCTCCGCCTGTTATTAAGAAGCCTCCGCCGAAGGTGAAGCAACCACCTCCCCCTCCAAAGAAGCGAGTCGGACGTGATGACATTGAAATGAAAAAGGGCGATTGGCTTTGTCCGAAGTAGGTTTCACTGCCTGTGGTTCAGTTATTTTTTGTGCTTTGTCTCATTAATTCATATTTGCATCTTCTTTCGCTAATATATCTTTCTCAATAGCTATTTGTTGGTTCTCCTATGGCCAAAACAGTTTTTTAATTCAAAAATCGTATTTATTTGCTGCATATTGTTAATATTAGTTATTGTCTCAGGTGCGACTTTATGAACTTTGCAAAAAATACTGTCTGCCTGCAATGTGATGCCAAGCGCCCTAAAAGACAGTTACTTCCAGGGGAATGGGAGTGCCCCCAGTATGTATCCACTTCTCTCTTTCCCTATGCTACTTGGAGTTCTCTTCTTTGATTATCTTGTTGTCATGTACCTGTACCTTATATGAGAAGGAATTCAAACTTACGAGCTGGTTCAAAAATACTGGAAAATATCTTCTACAGGCTGAAAGCTTGTGTTGATTTGGATGAGTTGTCTTCTTATTTATCAATAAAAATTAGACACGACCTCTTAGAAATAATCACTTACGCCCCTCAGTATATCTTCGTCCTGTCCGATGTACCTAATATCTCCTTATGGCATCTTAGGTTGGGGGTATTGAATAGTTCTGGATGGTATTAAAGAACAAAAAGTAGCTAAATAATTTTTTTCTTTATTTTGTCCATGATACTGCATAACAAACATGCATGTAATGTTTTATTACACGTACGACACAGTACAGTTGTTGGAGCAACTGTTTCTGAACCAGTGGAGGGTCCTCCATCCTTCAATCTTGGACCTTAATATTAGAGTAATGCTATTTGTACATCATGATTTACAGATTGATGTACTGAATGATGGCATGGAAGAGAGAGAGAGAGAGAGAGAGAGGTCAGTTACAAATCAGTTAATATAATCCACATCATTATTCTGCACATCATCATGTAAACCATGATGTACAAATAGCATTATTCTTAATATTATATAAGCGCTTTAAGCTTACTGCTCTAGAGTGTCATGTAGTGGCTGATCCTGTGCTTTGACAGGTGCAATTTCTTGAACTATAGGAGAAACACGGTATGTTTTCATTGTGAGCATAATCGCCCAGCTGATACATATACAGAGCCCCAATTTCCCGAAAAGCGACATGGTAGCAGGTTGAGGACGGAAAAGATCTCTAGCAGGGAAGATGTTTCTAATGCATGGAATTTTGATTTTGATGACAACGAATCGGATGGAGCAGATGTAGCTTCATTTGAGTATGCTGATTCTAAGAAACCGGGTGATGATTTTCCGTTAAGTCGGCAAGCCATTGGCGAAATTTCTAAAGGAAATGAGGATGGTTTCTACAAAAGCAGCAGGCCTCCAAGGATGGATGAACCAGAGTATTCCGGTAAACCTAGAACAGGATTCAACGATTTTGATGATGAAGATGATGTTGACAATTACGAGTTAGATACTCGAAATGAGGCGTTGAAGACTTCTCGAATAGATTTCTCCGAACTTGAATCGGACTCTGAATCTGAAGATATAGAAAGCAATGACGGGAATTGGAATGCTCATGGTAGAACTAGTTCTCGAATGCACAGCAAGAAACCATCACATCATAAAGGGTCATTCTCTCGCTCTGAGGATGCTGAAGTAGACTTTGATTCTGATGATGACCTTCCAGTTCATCCGAATTGGAAATCAACCCATGTTGCTAATTTTAAACAAAGAACTAGAGACAGACGTGCCCTAAGTTTCGGTTCAGATGATGACCTTGGTTACAGCTCGGGTGGGGATAAAACTTTTAAATCCAGTCGAAATGAAGGAAAAAACCGTGGTTCTAACAGAATTGCATTCGAAAGACGAGGAAGATCTAATATTGGAGCTGAACCTTTTTCTGACTCAGAATCTGATGATGACGTAGGTTATCGTGGAGATGAACGAAGAGGTAAAAAAGCAGGCCTGAATCGCCAAGGAAAATCTTTAACTGGCCGGGGTATGATGGGGTATCGGAAAAACTCTCCGAGGGATGATATTAACAGATCTTCCCAAGGTCCTCGTTATGATAGAGGTACTCGAGAGAATGGTTTCGAGCATGGAATGAATGCTAGAGATAGTGGCTCGGCAAAGTTCCGAAGCCTGAGACGAGGTGGATCATTTAATAAGCAAGGGGGAAAATCTGATAATTTTGGTAATCGACCAGACAGTTATCTGGACGACGAGAGATACCGGAGACCAAGGATAAATGTACGATGAATGTTAACTTTGTCTCCGAACAAAGTCTTCATTTAGGGAAGCAGGCTGCTGATGCTCTCCATAGGGAACTACTTGCTAATTCCATCTGAAGCAAATTAACAATACTATTTAATGCATTTTAGACTTTGGTTGCTGTACATGAACTGCATAACTGTTGCTGTCTGCCTAATTTTTTTTTTTCTTCATAGGATTCTGCTTCTACAGCTTCTTTACAACTAAAAACTGGTGTCTTTTCAGAATGTGACCTGAGCATTTATCCATATTCATTTTTATTTGCAATAAATTTACACATTTTTTTACTTCTAATTTGACGTTTGTATAAATAATCATCATATCTTTTGATTTTCAGGGTAGTCTAGTATCCATAATGCACAAGTGGCACCCCCCTATTGGAGGGTGTGCCGGTGGGTACCATTATGGCATCCATAATGTACAAGTAGTATAATCCTTCTTTTATTTTCACAGTTTGCATGAGAAGACGATGACATCAGTCAAAAGAATAGCAATCATGCTATTTAGACATAATGATTGACATAATTCTTGATATGATATCACATGACAAACTATTATTGGACCATTTAAAACACAATCAGTTTTTCGTCCAATCATATTTTGTCAACGTCTTTTATATCACTCTATCCATCACCTACGTTCTGGCAAAATAGTATTATTCAAAGAATATTTATATTAATCTTTGTCCCCTTACCAAGAAATTGGGCTCGAGACAAAACCCAGAGGAAGACATTGTAGCAATTACCATCGAGAATGGTAGTATTTGGATATTCGATCTTCAACTCCTCGATGGCTGCTGCAAATGCTCGACATGGTTGATTGAGGAGCATAATGCCAAGAAAAAAAAATTGGAGATTAGAAGTGCAGGAGGCGCTATAGATTGAGGACTGCAGCTATAATTTCTCATAATTGCATAAATTAAGGAATAGCTTGTACAATTATCTAATAGATTATTCTTTCAAATTGTGAATGTTTTGATTAACCCCATTCTCTTCTCGTAAGACAATGAACTCAAGATACTATAAAAATTTCGTATTCGACACATATGCAGCCAATTTCGAAAGTGTGTTATCTCTTCTTTACTTTTGACAACTTTATTTTCTTTCTGTCGCAATCTCAACAACTAGCATAAATTAATTAATAAATATAAGATATAACTTTTGTGAAAGTCATTCTATATCCCATTCTTTAGGTATAATTTTCTTTGATCCATTTTATTATTATTATTATTTTCAAACCTGTTTGGATAACTTACTTTATGTCTTGTTTTTCCTTAATTAAAAAAAAAAACTTATTGAAAGTAAATTTTTTTTAACTCAATTTGAAAGTAGCTCTTGCCTTAAAATTAAATAAATTACCAATCCTTAAATTTCACCATTTAAAAAATACATATTATTCACTTACCATTAAACTATCAAGCTTAGGCAAACATGCTCTAACATGCAATGTTTGGTTAAGCCTCAAAAAATTAAATATACTTTTCGAAAAAGTAAAGACTGGCTTAAAAATGTAGAATCAACAACATTGTTGACAACATGCTAAATTGTCATTGAACAATTTAAAAAACAACTTATTTTTTCAATCAACAATTTTTTGTCACCTACAATATTGTTAACAATGTTGACAACCAACATTGTACAAATAAATTAATCCAAAAAAATAATTGTTTGAACTAAAAGTTCCTTTTATATTTTTGGTAAACATGTTTGCAAAAGAAAAAAAAAAAAGAGTGAAATGTGCTTGGATTTGACCTAGTGTAATAGGTGTAGCTCCATATAATTTAACCTACTTTAATGAGGAGATGAAAAGATGTTCATCAGCATTTTCCCTTATGATTCCCACTGTCCACAAGTTGCAACTCAATCCAAGGAAGATATTGGAAAAGTGGTCCCAAAGATTAGACAAACCCTAACTTTGGCAAAAGAATTTATGAGAAGCTCTGATTTTAGATGTCCTTTTTTTGTGTAAACATATATCATATTAATAAAGTATTAGCATGCCTTGTACGTACCAAAATCATGTTTTGCCATGTTCAACTGTGTGGAAAATCCTAACCTTTTTTCTTCTTGGGAAACTGATAAGTTCAATTGACCAGTTATCTATGATGAGAAACATCGAGCATATGGGTTGACTAGAAGAGTGATTGCTGCTCTATAATGTGAGTGAGATAGAGATAGGGATCGAAATCAAACTTTTTGTAGTGTTATAAACTACAAATGGAATGTGATTGAGACTCGGATAGTGAAAAGAAAGAAGGAATTAATGTGAATGAGATAGAGATAGGGATCAAAATCAAACTTTTTGCAGTGTTAGAAACTACAAATGGAATGTCATTGAGACTCGAATAGTGAAAAGAAAGAAGGAATTAATGCGAATGAGATAGAGATAAGGATCGAAATCAAACTTTTTGCAGTGTTATAAACTACAAATGGAATGTGATTGAGACTCGAATAGTGAAAAGAAAGAAGGAATTAATGTGAATGAGATAGTGATGCAGGGGAAGCGTATAAGAAAGACGAAAATCTCACAAAAAGA
>CAIGRO010125295.1:0-11934 GCA_903798355.1 Fraxinus baroniana
GAAAATTCTGGTACAAGAGTGGATAATCCATTAACATCAGAACATTCTGTCTTGTGGGCTGGTGTAATCTTGTTTTTATTCCCATGTACAAGGTAAATTTATTTTGTTTCGAAATATTAAATTAAAAGGCATTAGTCTAAGGTCATTAGACACCCTTTATCTTCCCCTTTCAACTTAATACGAACTAGTTCATTCCCATGCTCCAACATTCCTACAAGTTGTTTTGCTTCGAGCCTACAAGATTTATGAAAGTCATGTTTGAACATCGAATTGAGAGACGAGAATTTCATTCCAATTAAGCAACAGAAGAAAAACTATTAAAGTGATCAGGTTATCTTATATATTTTCATGTGAATTCTACATTTTCTTGCTTAATTCTTCATGTTTGGAAGTCTTGGACATCTTAGCTTATGGATAGTTTGAGAGGAACAGGAAGTAATTTCCTCACAAACTCATGGTCGAGTTTTCTCTACCCCACTGGCAATGGTCTCGACTGCAACATCATCAGGATTCTCATTAGTACCACTTGATTTTTTCTCAGCTTCCCTTTCTTCAGTTTCCAATCTGTGCTTTGGTTTGTATCCCGGGGCATCAACAAACACTTCTCGGAACTATTTTCAGATTAGGCCTTCCCTTCCACCTCCACAGCCTATCTACTTTGTCAAAATGTGTGTATACAAATAGGCTCGAATACATATTGATATAAGCAAAAAACATGGCTTCATTATAATCAAGAAATTCATGTCAAGAGCCAAGAAATCGGAGTCCATCTCCTTTCGAATTTCAACCTTTCTTGCTGTTACTCGTGATTAATACTTTACCTATTTCAAGTTTTGGCATCTGAAAGAATTATTATTTTAGAACTTCAAAGTAAATATTTGAAGCTTGGTGAAACATGCACTTTTCGTTTGCTAATATGGTGATGGGAATGGGAGTTGATTGCGAGTCTTCCTTGTACTGTTATGAATTTGTTGTCCCGTTGCTTCACTCCATTACATTTTTGACACATTTACACATGAACTCTCAACAAATGATAACACAAGAACCGATTTTCTAACACAACAATACACTGCATCTTAGCATTAAAAAAAATAAAATGAAGTCCTAGATAGAATATCTCAACTTCATAGAAATCTCCATGTTCCAAATGTTTGACCAGTATTATGCTTCAAGGTTGCAATACATATTTGGACAAGTGTCAATATATATTTTGCAATTTTCCTTGGGACGTCCCAAACCTTTGGAAAATGAGCAAATAGATCCCCAATTAAATTTACAACTACTAAGCCAATTTTCATTATCATTCTTCTACTCATTTTCAACCACATTCTTCAATAAAATAATATTTTTCATCACATCAATAACTTTTCGTTCTTTTTCAACCACATTCTCCATCAATTTACTATTTCAAAATACATTCTTCCAAAATAATGTGGCTCAAACACACCCTAAAAATAATGTGTTTGGTGCACATTAAAATGAGAGAATGCATTTTTTTGAAGTAATGTGATGAGAAATATATGGTTGAAAAAGAAGGAAAAATTATTGATGTGATGGAAAATATTATTTTATTGAAGAAAGTGTGTTTGAAAATGAGTAGAAGAATGAGAATGAAAAAAATAATGTAGGACAAACGGGAGCTTAACTTTGAAAGCATGGTGGGCCAAAGCTCTATTGAATCGGACAACTTTATTATTCTTGTATATTTTTGGTGCCTGTTTCCTTGAGAGGCATCAGTCCCCCATACTGGCACCCTCATCATCCTCTTCCATAATGAGGCTCATCTTTTCAAGATTTAGGATTATGACATATTTGCATACAAGTTCTCATGCTTTTTACGGCATATTTGATATGTTAAAACTAATCCATACTCGACAAGATTCATGAATATCAAGAAGTTAAAAACTTTTTGTTTATTGCACACACTACTTGACATAAAACCCGGCAGTAATTTATTTGACCATTAAAACCAAGTCATGGGAGTAATTCGACTCATCTGTCCACGAGTCCAGATCATGAATGCTCTGCAATTATTTGGTACAGCCCTACGAGAAGCCCATTATAATCTATGCAAAGAAAACTGTTAAAGCATAGCCACTTAGAATGGAATTGTTTGATTCTCCTCTCCAAACGAAAAATTGCCTGCTGATTTAATCATGTAAAACATCCCTCTGCAGCCTTTACTTTTGAGCCTTAGTTTCGAGCTCCTTTCACCTGGAAATTAGTAAATGAACTAAGAAGAAGATGACTACATCATGATAAGAATACATCTATGAAACGAGACTATTATGATACTAGATTAATAAGACACAAACTGTCTCCAGCACACATTTTGTCATTCAACGTAATTCATGGGAATTAATGTAAAAGAAGAAAGTTATCGAGGATAAGCAAATAAAAAAATGTGGGTTTCTCAAAGGAGGAAATCAGACATGAGACCCTTCCCAAGACGACTTGTTTATCCTTCCAAGAGAGATGAAGTGAGAAGAAAACTCGGTTATGGAAACATTCAAATTTGCCAAGTTTACTCACCATCTATAGATGTTTGTTTCGAAAAACTAAATAGGGAAAGAAGCTTTAAAAATTCTTTTCTTTTACCCTTAACTCTGAAACAACAAAATAACTTTCTTTGCCCATGATATATAAGCAGCATCATCAATAACATTTATTATATAAAAAGAAAATAAAGGGCAGGAATATACCTGTAGGTATCACAACTCTGTTGCACAGAGTTTAATCCTTCACCAACGTGAAAGGAGCCCAATCAGAACTCCCTTTTTATGACTTTCATCAGGCATGCAAATCTTTTAAGTGTTCTTGGAACCCCTCTGTTAGGGTTAATTTGATACAAGTGTCAGATATCAGTCCATCTAAATCCCATGCATCGAGTCCTTGATGCAGGTACGGCAAGGTCACACATGATCTTCCTATTTTACCACTAACATTACCAACCACCCAAAATAAGGCTTTTCAATAAAATTAAATCCCAAATGTCCCATTATAAAGATGGCCTGAACCAGGCATGCAGATCTTTGAATTTTCATGTCCACTGTAGAGTTTAGTATATCTCAATCTCTCATTCCTCAGTAGATCTGCCATACCCAATTTATTTGCACCCTGCACCTCATTCCACCCATCCCATTGACCATTGGACGCTATTGCATTTCTGGACTGAGGGATAGTGGATTGAGAAAAGGGAGACAGATTGTTGACTAATCTTTGCTCCATAACCCCAGAACGAATTCCATAAGCATTCCCAAGAGACGAAAAACCACCCTCCACGTCAGCGAATCTCTGGTTCTGATGCAGAGGAAGAGATCTTTGTGACAAAGATTGCAATCTTGATTCTTCAAATGTGACTTGAGAAAATTTTGATCTCATGTCTAAGCTTGGGCTGTTCACCTTGCCAACTGCCAAAATTGCAGGATCCATAAATTCAATGTCTCCATTATCAATTGTATGACCGCTTGGTGGTGCTTGATACTGATTCCTTAACAAGGAAGCATCAAGTCCATGATTTCCTGCAGAATATAGAACAAAATCATTACACAATATCCGATGCAAGTAAACCTAAAAACAAGAAAGTGCTCCGCATAAATTTACCAACCGGAGCGTGTGTCCGAAATCTGCTCTGCCCTCTCATAATAAGTAAAGCCTGGGGGTGGTGCCCTACTGGGAACCGAAAACCCTGGAGGAGCACATATCTGAGGTTTTGAAACTGTTTCAGGACAAAAGGAAAAGAATGTTTGAGATGGAGGAATTAAATAACTGAATCGTGCGGAAAATATGAAGGGGAAAAAAAAGGTTGCCTCTATTTTGAGGTTTTTCTGTTCCAAACCAACAATTTGAAGTCAAGCACTGCTCAAATCCAAAGTAATCTAAATAACGAAATAAATGAATAACCAAAAACTAAATTTGTAGCTCTAAAGCTGGCTGATCAGTGAGTTGACAGCAGCAAAACATCAATATGCCCATTCAGTATCAAGATAAAAGCTGCTAAAGGAAACAAGAATCGGGGGGAACATGCACAAGCATAACCATCAAAATCTAAATCATATAGCAACTATATTTCCAGAGAACATGATTCCAAATGGAATGTTCACTTTACAAAGAGGTCAATGTACAAGGAGACAGTTTTCAAGACAAAGGTATTAAAAATATCTAAAGATCCAAAGAAAATGAAAACCAAGTGAAAGAAATAAAAAATAAACAATAGCTCACCTAAAAGCTTGTTAGAAGATAAATTAGAATGACTGCTGGCAAAAATATCTGATTCCACACCACTAAATGCTGAGAAACCATTGGATTTACCAAACTTCTGAAGATGGAAGTTCTTGGTGGTGGAATCATGTACAAAAGGGAGCTGTTTAAAGGACTCGACATAATTGATAGATGGTCCAAAGTTAGATACTTGTCTCCTGGGTTCCTCCTCTCTAGCAAAAGAAAACCTTGATTGATTGCTACTCTGAACTTTCAATGTACTTGGCACTCCAAATGACCCTTGCTGTTTATCTGTTTCACCCAACAACTTAGCCAGGTTCTGAGGAGAAGTCAGCGGCTCATCCCATGAGTCAAAGTCCAGTGACAAGATATTCGATATTATTCTGCTCTCCCTAATATCATCTGCAGCATCATGGCCTCCACTGGCTACTTCCCTTTCAAATCTTCCTAAAAACAGCCCATTATCCTTGTTTGGAAACGAATAAGAATATTTATCATTATTAACAAACTCAGAAGTAGTGATCAGATTATTAGAATGTCCATTAGACATAATAGGACTGCCCAAAGCTGGAACTATCAAATTGTCTTTTCTATTCACAAGTTTCCCATGCAGGTCAACACTGATTGCACCATCCGAAATACTATGCTGTGAAAAATGAATATTAGAATGTTTTGAAAGACCAGAAGAGTGTGAGAAATCCGGTACATGCCTTATATTAGCAGCAACCTCAGGATCCTCGAGTCTTTTGCTATCAAAAGATAACAAATCAGCTAGAATCTCATGTGAGTCAATTTGCAAAACTTCTTTCTGCATTCCTGATCTCAGATCTGACTGAATATCTGCGACAAAAACCTCATCAGTCAAATTTGCAGATTTTCCAGGCGGCTGAGAAGTCAATGGTTCTCTAAGGTGCTCAGAGTAGCCATTCTGCAATTGTTTATGTCTAGCAATGCTTGTTGACATAATATTAGAAGATACATTCTCAATGTTTCCATCTGTGGCATCAAATGAATCTTTGTCTAAAGCAGGTCCACAAGACTTTAGGGATAGATCAAATAACTTAGTAGTATTATGTAAATTGCTGGCATGTCTACCCTTATTCTCAGACGTATGTTGGCCATCTAGCTGCCTGTTTATAGGTGAAATAACAGGAAGTGTAGACGTGGAAAAACTCTCAGAAGCAGTATTTATGCTATCTGTTCTTAATTCATTTTTAACAGGTTCTACAGTTTCCAGTTTGCTATTTTGTTGAGTTTTGTTGCTTTCTTCACTGGGATCAAACTTCTTTCCAGTATCACAATGCAAAGTAGAAACCTGACTTGGGCTTGCAACTGAAGTAGAAAATGTCACTGGACCATTGTATCCATCAGGTTTCTGCTTAAGTGTTCCAGTGGAACACGGTATACTTGTGGATGTGGGCTGACCATTGGAAGCGCGAATTCCCCTAGTCAAACCAATTGAAAGATGAGAAACTGTATTGAATATAATTAAAAGAGATATATAAGCGGATGACGTACCACAAGGCTCCAGCAGGAAGAGAAGCGGATCCACTATTGGGTGTCGAAGCTCTAACACTGCCCACTGAATTCTGCTAACCAAGTAAGAAACCTCGTTAGCATGGAAAAAATCAGTGTATTTCAGCAGTGATCACCATTCAAATCAGGATAGCCACAAATACAATGCAAATTAAGTGCTTGCTTAACCAAGCAAAAGTGCTTATAAGCAATAGGTACCAAGGAATGTGTGGTTAAAGAGTAGGCAAAAGTTGTGGGTCCTACAAAATAGATTTTGACCAACTTATAAACAATTATAAGCTTTGCCAATCATGTAGTAATCCTCAACTTAGCAAAAGTGCTTATAAGCAATAGGTACCAAGGAATGTGTGGTTAAAGAGTAGGCAAAAGTTGTGGGTCCTACAAAATACATTTTGACCAACTTATAAACAATTATAAGCTTTGCCAATCATGTAGTAATCCTCAACTTATTTAGTATCAAAAATATTAAACACGTTGGTTAGTTAATAGAGATGTTTTGATGAAAAACTTTCACTGATATATCCGAAAAATGATTTGGAGAGTTCTCCGTTGAAAGTAGCATATTCATGGGAAATAGAAAGACAAGAACAAGATGTTCGGGAAGAGAGAGAGAGAGAGGGAAAAAAAATATATCTTACATTTGTACAAGTAGCAGTTTTACTTGAAGGCTTTCCTGAAGAAGCAGAGCTGTTATTGAAGTACTCATCTGCTGGTGGTGGTAACATACTTCCCGAACGGCGTTGCATACTATTTGTGGCATCAGTGATATGCTGAACTCTACTCCTTTGCAATCATTAAGTTAATTCACTATTCGACAAATGGTCACAGGAGACGAAACAAAAAATTTCAACCAAAAACTAGAATATATTGATTGATCAACATAGGGCTACATGGGAATATCTGATCATCACAAGTTTCAAAATCTAAACCTGAAGAAAAGGAAATCAGGTGGGGCCAAAGACGCCATAAAACTGAGGTGCTGTAACAGCATCTTCTTCAAATAGATGTGCATTTAAATAAAAAAAAAAAAAAAAATTGTACTACTTCAAGCCTATACAAGGAAAATTAGCCTCAGTTAAAACTTGAATTCTTGATTTACTGCTACACTCATGTCACTTGAGACCCTCGTGTACCAGTGCCACAAACCGAAATATTATGATCTCAAAGGATTAGTTCCATGAGAAAACAATTCAACATCATGTCAATTATTTAAATTTCCAAACAACTCTGCTATTTTAATATGACTTAAATAAAAACTTAAAGATCCAGAATGACTCAATTACAAAAACTAAAATTTCTAGGCCAGTAGCCGCCAACTCCACTAGTTTACTATAACTTAAATAAAAACTTAAACATCCAGAATGACACAATTACAAAAACTAAAGTTCACTAGATTGATTTGCAAAAAGGTTTTGATAATTATAAAGGCTAGCTACCTAATTAAAATCTGCAGACCATTATTTTGAAGAGCTAGGCAAGAACTAAAAACATTAACAGCTGCTTTCCAAGTATAAAAAATATGCATCAGATATATGAAACATTTCCTAGTTTCATTACCAATGATCAGGATGAAAACAGTCAAACAACACTAACTGAAATACCGGCAAATAGGGTGAGCAACTTGTGACAAGAAATTTTGTTGTTAAAAGAAAACTTAAAGAGTACATAGAAAAGATGTATAGCAATGAACCAATCAATCAAACAAAAGATGGCACCAGAAAATATTAGCTTTCTTGAAAAAAATCAGAAAGATTCCAATATGTAATAGAAGGTGAGGAAGTGAGACAACCCTGTTCTAGCTTAAAAAGTAAGCAACTCAGATTATGGTAGTTGAGATTGCTCGGAGATACCAAACAGATGAGGTCACATCCAGTCTACTAAGTGACTCAAGAGTCAAGATGCAATAGGGGAATTATAGAAGGGGAAGGGAAGGGAAGCGAAGAAAAGAGAGGAGAGGAGAGGGAAAAGAGAGGTAAGATAGAAACTGGGGGAGAAATCAGTTTATTTCATATATTAAAGCTTGTTTTATTACAATGCAAAAGTCCCCTTCATAAAGGGTTTGAAAGATTCTATTCTAAGTGATAAATATCTAATAAAAGCTATTAAATCAAACACGATTAAGTTTCCTAACATAAGCCTTAAAATTGGAAACTATATTAAATAAAATCTTTTCTAAAATTGCATCACTAAGATAACAAGAACTCTACAATACATGAACCCTCACACAAGTCGCACAATAAATCTGGAAGGAGATCTGCATGTTACCTTGTGTACGCAGATAATATTTCGTCCTTAGTAAAACTATCTTCTTGTGAACCAATCTCATGCAAATATAGACAGTCTGGGTTGCAGCAGGGCTGAACAAAAAGGTAATTCTAATTTAGGATATACTACAAATAAATCAGCATGCTACAACTACAGATAAATATTTGAGTTTATGGATAATATGAAAGAGCAATAACCAGTAAGCAATTCTTTGCCCATAATTTCATTAGAATTCATTCAGAGACCATACCACATTTCTCAGCCACGCATGACAGTATTTAGTTGTGCCAAAGCAAGCCCTGCAACGTTGAGTTTCAAACAACTGTCCAGTAAATCAAAAAAGAAATCATAATACACAAAGTTTCCACTCACTTTAAAGAGCTACTCTCCAAAACAAATCCATGTACTGACTGGATACACCGAACTGCTTCCTCTTCCTTCGAATAAGTAATATATCTAGTCCAAACAAACAATTGTAAACAAATAAATGGCAAGCCTACAAAATAATTCACGGCTCATTAGTAAAGCAACATATATTCTATATGCACAAGATATTACCATATATGAACTTCAGTAAATAGATCAAAAACCTAGTGTAAGATACTTGACACAGGAATGATGAAAAAATGTGTCCTCAAAGTAATTCTAATCACCGATGTTTTAAATTCAACTCACCATAAAAGTATCAAAAATGTTTGTTGTTCAATAAGTGAATTAAATGGGTTGAAGTTCCCATTTTTAACACCTGTATATACTAAATAATAGGAAAAACAATGTGCATTCGATTGCAACCCAATATTTGACAATCGTATGTCTTGACTTTTCCAGCATGGAAGGTCCAAGACCAGCAAAAGCCGATCCAAATTGCAAACAAATTAGGAAATTTAAGCACAACTTGAAGATACATACAAGTCCTTGGAAAAGAATAATTACTTCTGGAAACTTCAATGCCTACAGGAGTTGTTAACACCATAAACATTTAAATTTGAACTAAGGCACTGTAATATTATTAGCACAAGGAGTGGCATATAGGAACTTACACGCTGCATGTACTATGTGCAAAATGTTGTATAGCACCAGCAGATGTCCGTGACATAGATACCTTCAGCACGTTTCCATACTGACCAAAATATTCTTTGCCTTGGAGAAGCTGCTTCAAGAAAATGGTATAAAGACACCAAGAAGAGATGGGCAGGAAGGGAAGATCAAAGAGAAGGGATACATACATCCTCATCTGCTAGATTAAGTGGCAACCCCACAATGTAAACAAGATTCCTTTGGATCACTCGTACACTGCTAAGTTGCTTCCGCCCTTCAGATGTTTTGCTCTTTCCCTTCTGTGATTTTAGCTTTTTCTCTATATTCATATCTGAAACCAACCTGTTACAATGATCAAGAAGTTCATGATGTTAACAGGAAAAACATACTATACTTTTATCAAAGGGAGCAGGCTGATATATAGAATTTCAGTTAACAACCCAATGCTAATTACCTTTCACACTTTGCTCCCATTCCAACAATCTTTTCCTTGTTATAAGGAGCGCGACATGCTGGACACCGTCCTTCTGTCTCATCTTTCTCAGCAATATCCATAATGTGATGCCAGCACCAAATACAAATCTAGAAAAATGTCAAACCGCGTGTATTTCCAGATAAGCACCAAAGGAAAAATAAATAAACAAATAAAACAGTTACCGGTTTATTCAAGAAATTGCAAATTAACCTGGGTAGTCAATTGATGGTAAATTCACACATGATGAAGGGCCAAAAAATATCCATAACCATCTGCCACTTAATCATTTGAGATTGAAGATTTGCTAGTAAATTGGGTTGTTTTAGGCACAAAAGTTCACTTGTTATCTAGCATCAATGCAGGGATGAGATGCAATTATGAAAACATTTTTTTTCCTCCACATCAACAGGCTGTCAGGTAAATTGGCAGTTTTTACCCCAACCAGTTCCTCTCAGCAAACCGCCACCACTCACCCCCAATAGAAAAATGAAATCGATGGGAAATAATGATGAATGTCTACATTCCATAAAGTACTAACAAAGAGGTAGATAATTTTTCCTGGTTGATGAGTCGCATGCAAAACCTCGTCAGCCATAGATTCCATACAAAAGTTTTGGTGACCCTTCAGCAATCAAGTGCAATTCGGATCAGAAGTCACCTTACTTTACTTCTAACTCCATCTAAGCAAGAATATCTGAAATTTAATTAATATTCCAGAAACCCAATATCAATCAACAAGAATATTTTTAGTAATGTTTAAGGAGAGATTAATGACTTATTAAATTAATTAGATACACTATCAAGGCATGAATGCATCTTTTTGTCTCAACATTTCATCAAAATCTTCCCACAAATCATCCCTGGCTATCATGCTGAGCTTGAGCTAACATTAAATCCAAACTACAAGCTCTTTAAAAACTGTGTTTCTATGGAGGTCCACTGGTGGTAAAGCTGGATTTAATTGTGGGTGAAAAGCTATTGGTGTTTTCAGATAAGCAAAGTAATCCATCATGGGCCTCATGGTGATCACTTGCATGCAACATTCACAGTATTTGTCGCGCGGGTATTGCAGTGTGAGGGCATTGGCTGACACGTTCCATCCTTATTCTACTTAAATTTCAATGTTAATAATTCATAGACAATCCGTATCAAGCTGAAATTTGATTGTATTAACAAAAATAATCTAAAGAAGCAAGCAGTGAATAGAGAAAAGACTGTTCCCCCACCAAAACACACTGCCAACAACAAAAAGATCACAGCTATGAGCATTCTCTTCTATCTTCTTTTCATCGATCAGTACGAGATCATGAAAATGATAATTTGATTTGAACCTGGATAATACTATAATTTCAAGGTCTGGTAAGTCCATTTTTACGGGCCAAATCTAATAAGGTAGGTGAACCTTGCGTATAGTTAACAGGCATTTTAATGTTTTACCGCTTGCTAATGCATCATTGGCCTGGAATACCAAATTCCGAACCACTCCAAGGAAACAATAATATAATGGTCAATGAGCACTCTCTTCTATTTTTCTTTTCGTCGATCAGTACGAGATCATGAAAATGCTGATTTGATTTCAAACTGGATAACATATTAATTACAAGGCCTGATGAGTCTACATCTGTAGGCTAAATCTAATAAGGAAAGTGAACCCGAAAAGTAGTTAGCCATTTTAATGGGTTTACCACTTGCTAATGCATCATTGGCATAGAATAACATTCCAAACGATTCCAAAAAAAAACAATAACATAATGGTCAATGAGGGTCTTCGCTGAAAAAACGTTCCCGACCAGTGGGTCTTCTACCTCCACGTGGCATTGCTCCATAATATCAAAAACTCTTTGGAATACAACTAACATATAAATATCTGGCAATTTAAAAACAATAAATGCCTTGAAAGAGAAAAAGTTGAAAACCTCATAACCACACTTGCAAGGTTTCAGCTGCTGATCAGTCAAATCCATCTCCTCGGCACAGAGAGGACAAGTTTTTTCGTCATTACTCATGCTTGGCTTCAAAAACATAAATATCATTTGATTAGATGATAAATATTAGTTAATCTCCACTATAAAACAAAATGGAAAATAAGTTAAACTGCATTTAATTTACATATGATGGCAACAAGCAGGGTTTCCACATCCACAGATAATTAGGGCAATGCGCCAAAAATGTGAAATTAAGGGAGAATAGAAAAGAAATATTAAGGCTATGTTTGATTCACCATTTTTTTCCATGGAAAATGGAAAAGGAATTCCAACTTCCACTTTTTGCATGTTTGATACCCTTTTTTTTCTAGGCAATTTGTTTTCTTGGTTTTGGCTCTCACGTGCCACTTTCCTTGATTTATGGGAATTGGTCTTCCAGTTTTTTTTCTTTTTTCTTTTTTCTTTCCTTTTTTT
>CAIGRO010125348.1:0-14891 GCA_903798355.1 Fraxinus baroniana
TAAATAATATAATATTCTCAAATCCAACTTAATTGACTCACTCTTTCTCTCCATTCAAGTTCTGACTAAAAAAAAAACCCCAAAATATTTGTGGGGTCATTTGACCCCCACACGACTCCATGTGGGTCCGTCCCTAATTTCACCTATTTCATATTTCAAATTTCAGATTTTTTAAAATTTAAAATCTCAGATTTTTTTAAAATTTTATTTATAAATTAATTAATTAACTATTATTTTATTAATTAACTATATTAATGTCACAATTTCACATAATTTGTTTACAAATTTTATATAATTGGTCACAAATCACAAATTCCACACGTTACAAATTATTTTACAGTTACAATTCAAAAAATTTATAAGTCGCAATTTGTTTATCGGTCACAAATAAAAAAATTGAAACGTCACAAATTGTTCTACGGTCATAATTCAAAAATCTTATACATCACAATATGTTCATCTGTCACAAATAAGAATTTTTATAAGTTACAAATTAATTTATGGTCACGAATTTGAAATTTTATAGGTCACAATTTGTTCATCGAACACAATAAAAAATTGAAACGTCACAACTTATTCATTGCTCATAAATCACGAACATTATAAGTCATTATCAAATTATCGATCACAAATCAACAATTTTTTAGGTTAAATAATATTTATTAGTCACAATTTACCAAATTTTGAGTAACAATTATAAAGTTAGTCACAATCACACATTTTTCCAGGTCACATATTAATTATTGGTTACAAATTAACAATTTATTAGTCACAATACTTAGATAATTAGTCACAAACAATCCCAACTCAGCCAAAACTCAGGAGTAGCCCCACCACTTACACCACCACTTACACCACCACCGACACCGACACCACTAGCACCATCATCACCTAATCACAACCATCGTCATCTCCATCGTCACCACAGCTAGCACCACCACCGCCATCTTCTCTATCTTCATCTCCATCTCCGTTTATACCACACCACAACCACCACAAAAAAATCCACAAACCCGTCGTTGCCACCACCGCTTGCACCACCACGTCAAAAACCAACACAAAACATGCTTTAAAATCACTACAAAAAACCACGGCAAATCGACAAAGAAAAGTTCAGAAGACCACTGAAATCGCTACTATGATCTCGCAAATGCCAGGCAAATGTAACGCTAAATAACCAAAACCCAAATCCACTATATCGTGCCTCAACTTCACCCACAGAGGCTCCATTCGCAGGCATTGCGCATCCACGAACAAAGGCGCAACGTTGCGCTGCAGCTGCGTGATTTGTGGCTACGCCTCTGATGTCACACGTCGACACCGCGTGCAGAGTGCAGTATCGATTCGCGTGGCTCCTCTTTATGTTACCAGAGGTCCCATGTCGTGCAAAGGATAGGGACCATTTGCCCCGATCAGGAGTTCGCAACAACGGTCAATCGCTGTGCCTCCGATGACAGTCGTAGCAGCATCTTTCCATGCCGGTGGTCGCATTAGCGACGATCTCTGTGCCTCCAGAGAAGAGAGGGTGGGAAAGAGAGAGAGGATTGGAAGAAGATGATAAAATTAGGGTTTTATGTTTGGATTAGATGAAATAGATGAATTAATATCTGATTTTTATATAAATAAAGTTTATATCTGAGATTTGAAATTGAAACTTTAACGTTCTGGTTTTATGTAATTTCTACAATTCAGTATTCTTCGTTCTTTCTTTTTTTTACTTTAAAAAAAAAAAAGTCCATAAGCCACTTGTCCAAGGGGTACTACAAAAATACCCTTAAAATTAGGGATGTTTTGAAAAATCATGTGAAAGGTTTTTAGGAAGTGAAAAATACTGTGTAAAATGAAAAACGTCACAATGTCACTTTTTTTTTTAATATAAAAATTGACACTTTTTTTAAAAAAAGTGACAATGTTTTGAAAAATCACATGAAAAATTTTTAGGAAGTAAAAAATAATGTGTAAAAAGAAAAAGTGACACAATGTCACTTTTTTTTATAAAAATTGTCACCTTTTTACTTTTTTGAAAAAAAGTGACAAAACTAAAAAATGTGACAAATATCAAAGTAGCACCAGTAATCATGTTCTTAAAATAATCACCACGTTTAAACTAAAAAAAAAGTGACACAAACACTCTCAAAAAGTGGCACAAATTTAAAAAAGTGACACAAACTAAAAAAAAGTGACAAATATTAAAATAGCATAATTCATTTGTTCAAATAAATTAACATGAGTACCATTAACAAGTTGATATTTTGTTAATGGGATAAAAATATCAACTTGTTAATGGTATTCTTGATATTTTTATCCCATTAACAAAACACGATTATATACATTAACAGTAAGATAATGTTCCAAAGTCTGCATGGGAATCCACAGCACTAAATTAAGAGAATCTAACCACCGACCAAAATGTCCGAAACTAATATAATAATTATGGATGCCTACACGAGAACCCTTATCCTAAACTTTCATTTTCATTCAACCACAATATGTATCCTTCAGTTTCAAGAAAAGATATATTTCAAAAACCGAAGACAAGAAAAAGACAAGAAAGAAGATGAGGAGGAGCAAGAAGATTGGTAACAATACAGGTTTCTACACATAGTCGTAATCATTTTCTTCAATTTCCATCTCTTCGAGAAGCTTTGCAAGAAAGGGGTTCTTCAAAAAAATCATATTTTTGCTTGAGTTTCTCGATGAGAGTTGAAAGTTGCAAGAATTTATTCTTCATATAGCGTAGCCTTGCCTCCTTTTGTTGAATCTTCTTCATTAGCATCCCCATCCAGGTGCCGACGATAATGGCCAAATCCAAATTCATATTGGATGATCAAATAACTTCACTGTTTGCTCATCCACAAACTCATCAATTTTTGACTTACATAAGAAAATTTTTCAACAAATTCAACAAAAAAGTAGATAATTTGATCATTGATAGAGAAGGATGAACTCGCTATCGCCTGCAGGAGGAAACCAACCACCACCGTCTTCATCATCGTCAAAGACGGTAGAATTGGATGCTCCTCTGCACGCAATCGGCTTCGAGATTGACGACCTTTCACCTAAAAAAGTCATCGGCCACCTTCTAGTCACCCCAAATTGCTGTTGGTAGTAATCGCTCTCATCGTTGAATTCTGAACTTAGTATTTGGGCGTAATTTTATTTGTGAGGCAACCATTCAAGGTGTAACACGGAGGGGTTTCCGCACTGATAGCGGAGGCATTGGCAAGCATAGGAGCCCATCTTGCATCCGGCCTTCGGCGAGTGGCAGGAATACACCTCAGCATCAGCCATCTCAAGAGTGCCCAATCCGGTGATGATTTAAAATGATTTAATTAGTTAATAGAGTATTAATCAAATTAATTAATTTTTTAGAATATCTGGCTTAATTTGCCCCTTGTCCAAACTCTCGCAGAGACGCGAGTAGCCCTGTCTTGTTCAAAAGCCCATAGGCCAATTGTCTTCAGCCCAACGAATATGGGCCAAACCCAAATTAAACCCGAATCACCATGCTCACAATTCTTCCCCGCTATCTCGTTTGCTCGTTCCCGCCCCCGGTCTTCTCCTCTCCCCACTCTAAGCTGAACCCTAGTTTCTTTCTGCTTCCAGGCTCTGGCCGCAACATTTGAGGCGAATCAATTGCAATTCAGGAAGTATGAATGACGAAACCTTAAAATGTTTTGTTCCTAAGTTTTGAAATATGAAAATTCTCCTTGATTTTTTGTGGGATTTTATTGGCGTATTCCATTATTTATAGTGTTTGGAATATTTATTCTTTTCGTGTATTTCATTCTTTGGGTAAGGGATTTGATCTTATGATATTTTCACGTACTTGAAAATTAGGTTATTAGGGTTTAGCATACAATTAGTTTTGAGTAGAATATGAGCTGCATTGAATAAAACTATGCAAGTGATGACATGGCAGATAAGCTTTGAAAATATTGTTTCATATCTTCGGTGAGACATTCTCCCTCCTCCTTGGAGCATAAGATGTTTCTGCTAGTTCTGAGAGTTCTATAATGAGGTTGATGGTTATAAGATATTACAGAGCAATGCATTGATGGTTATTACTTGGAGCATTTATTAATAAAGAAATGCCAGGATCTTTGGACATCAGTATATCCCAACTCAATTTGGGAATAAAGTACTGTTTTTTGGCTTCCTTTTGATGTAAGTTGAATGGTTTCTTCGGGATACCATTGGTAGGTTTGCAAAAGTGTTGTAAGCCTACTTCCTTTTCTTTTTAAATAAGAATGAAAGAGAATGCATAATGCACACTAAAGAAGAGCATTTTTAATTTCTTCTTTTGACTCCAATTTTTCAGGAATTGTCTCCAATTTTCTTTGCTTGAAATTTATAATCTCTCTCTCTCTCTCTCTCTCTCTCTCTCTCTCTCTCTCATGGTAACATCTCTTGTTGTTGTTTAGAGTTGCACTCATAGAATTCCGAGTGATGTTTGGCTGAACAGTTTTCACTTTTCAGTTTTCAATGCTTTTCTTGGTTATGGTTAAGTCTCCTCTGTATTTCTAATTCTTGTTCTAGTGTTAAATTGAGATTCTATTGGCTCTCACAAAAAAAGTTATTTTCGGAATATTTGGTTTCTGCCCTCTGAAATGCATTTCTTCTTGCATTTATGCCCTCTTGTAGAATTTTTATTTATGATAACAATTTTTTCTCACTTGGTTGCATTCCTTTATGTTTTAAATATTATTCTATCCTTGCTTATCATATCGTTTCACATTTCAAGTATTAATCAGATCCCTGACAAATGCTCAAAGGCGAAGAAATTTTTACATACTAAAGAGAATATTTGGGCATTTTTCCTTTCTGGTCCCAGATTTCTTTTACTATTACTTCCGTATCCCACAACTCTACTGAAGTGAATTGATTTTGCATTGCTGTTTCAACTTTAATACTATTATAATTTATTAATCCATTTTTTTTTACAAGTTTATGCTCTTCAATATATATATATATATACACTGCACCATCAGTAGATAATTTCGCATACCCATCACATTTTTCATTTTTGTTAATTTTCTTTTTTAACATTAAATCATGACTGCACAAATATGAATGTCTTACTGAGCGTAGTGTGGAAAAATTTCATGTGCATGTTACACCATAAGGTTTAACTTTTGAGATCAATATTTGTTCTATTATTTCTTTTCTGTGCTATGAAATGGGATTTAGGGTTGTAACTTCATGGATTACTGTAAAAACACATCTGGAGGACTGAAATATGTTAATATCGTTCTCATTTGAGAAACAGCAGTGAAAATTTTGAATAAGTTGTTACTTGCCAATTTTTAAACTGGACTTTAATTTTAGTTTCTTCAGTCTAACTCTTGGCAATTGTCCTCACTGGACTTTGGAAAGAGAAATAATGTACATTAATCCCCTATACCCACCCGCGACCAAATACACATCGGGTTTAGGAAGGAAAAGGAATTTGTCATTCAGTTATACCATAACAAAAGTCTAACCAGGCCAATTACATTTTAGTTGTATTATGCGCCACCTCCTTTCTCTCCCCATAATCTGAAATTTGATTCCCAAATCTCTCCTCTTCACCTGTACAAAGTTCCAAACCTCCATGTTTGTCACTTCATTTGATTTTTAATATGAATTTGCGTAATTTCTTTTTAATGTTGACAAGCACTACTTGTTTTGATCGTCAAGATAGAAGATTATAAAAGTTTGTTGTTTGAGATAATAATTGTATTGGCTAAAATGTGATTATTTTTTTTCTTAATAATCATTTACTGTATATTGGTTAGAAGCAAAAAATATGTGAAATTGTTGAACTATATGACAATTCAACTTGAGTATGAGGAAAGAGCAAAGTGCTACAACTTATGCATGGTAATCTTGCAGAGAAGTTAATATAAAATTAAGCATTTTTGTTTCAAAGTTTGGCCCCACAGTAATAAAATCTTGGCTCCGCCCCTGTTTGATTCCCTTGATTAATTCTAGCAATGGGTTTGCATGTTTTCTGAGAAAGAAAGGAAGATATCAAAATTTGAAGGGCTGAAAGTTTTTAAATAAGTTTGAGTTTGAGGATTCTCAGATAATTATTAGTTTTTGGCTATTTAGTTAGCCATTCAAATTCAGTTTAGAGTTTATTATTTTTTCAGCTGGGACCTGCCTTTTACCCTTTGGAGTTTGGCATTTTCTCTCAGATTCCTTTTCAATCTTGATTTGGAAATTTCACTTCCATGAATGTGATAGATAAAAAATATAAAGGATAATACAGTTTAAGAATTGAAAGAAAGGATTGCTATTCTGCAGTTGATGATTTTTTTTAATTTTTTGTTTTGGCATTCTCCTTATGTTTCTTCAATCTTGGTTGAACTTTACTTTGTTGAAGCTTTAACTGTAGCTTTAGATCTGGTTAATGAGTTTTTGCCTTTGGGCATTTATTTCTTCTCTCTCTCTCTCTCTGCAGGGAGTATAATTATTTGATAAAAGAAGTTTGGTATTGGGTTGTCAAGTGCAATGGCTTCAACAGGACAACCAGCATCATCCTTAAAGCGATCTGCAATGAGAGATGAGGATCAGCTTATTATAACACCTTTGGGGGCTGGTAGTGAAGTGGGACGATCCTGTGTTCACATGTCTTACAAGGGGAAAATTGTTATGGTACAAGGACTATGGAATTGATGCTGTTTTATTTGTTTTTTCTTTGACTTCTCAATTCTTTTTTTTATTTGCTAATTATATTTCCTTTTGTTTAATGGTAGTTTGACTGCGGTATTCATCCAGGTTTCTCAGGAATGGCTGCATTGCCTTACTTTGATGAAATCGACCCGTCACTCATTGATGTTCTTCTTATTACTCAGTACGCTCTTCCTTCATGTTTTTCTATTGTATCTATTGAGACTTACTATTCCATCTCAAAAGTTTAACCTTGTTAACAAGAGTAACCCAAGAGCTTATATGTTGGTTAATATTTCCATTTTAATCGATGTGAGATTTTACCTTTAACATGATGCAAGATGATGGCTTATTTAAGCACACCAGTCTTAGACCGATTAGTTGTTTTAAGTTTTAGATGCACCAAATTACTCATTTGTGTCCATCGTAAAAGGTCAACCTTGATGTTTTTGTAATGTGACTGTGGACCCTACTTTTTCTGTACTTGTAAACCTAAAATATTCATCTGCAATTGGAACTTTTCTGTTTACATCTAAAGTTATAATAACGAGTTTCTAACTATTCAGTCTGCTGTTTCTAACATTTGTGATTCTTTTTCTTCTCTGAATTTGTTTCGTATTCTATTCTGATAAGTTGCTTTATGAATGCAGCTTTCACTTGGACCATGCTGCTTCCCTTCCCTATTTTCTGGAGAAGGTTGGTTTGCTTCATTTAGAATTTTCCTTTCAGCCATAATTTGCAATTTTCACTTCTTTTGCTCAACAGACCACATTCAAAGGACGAGTTTTTATGACACATGCAACAAAAGCAATCTACAAGCTGCTGTTGTCAGACTATGTTAAAGTGAGCAAGGTCTCAGTTGATGATATGTTGTTTGATGAACAAGACATTCTTCGGTCCATGGATAAAATTGAGGTGTCGTATTTGAGATCCTTCATGTGTGGCCAGTTATCATTTTCACAACTGTTTGAAATTTGGACATTTTTTATTACTGTACAACTTAAGCTGTCTGATATTTGTCTGACATTTACTAATTCCTTGTTACAGGTTATTGATTTTCATCAGACTGTAGAAGTTAATGGTATCCGCTTTTGGTGTTATACTGCTGGTCATGTCCTTGGTGCTGCCATGTTTATGGTTGACATTGCTGGTGTTCGTGTTCTCTACACTGGAGATTATTCGCGAGAAGAAGATCGTCACCTTCGTGCTGCTGAGATGCCTCAGTTCTCCCCGGACGTTTGCATTATTGAATCAACTTACGGCGTTCAACTCCACGAGCCACGGCATATACGCGAGAAGCGCTTTACTGATGTCATTCACACTACGGTTACTCAAGGTGGTCGAGTTCTAATTCCTGCTTTTGCCCTAGGTCGGGCACAAGAACTTCTCCTGATCCTGGATGAATACTGGTCAAGTCATCCTGATCTTCACAAAGTCCCTATATATTATGCTTCGCCACTTGCAAAAAGGTGCATGGCTGTTTATCAAACTTACACTAATGCCATGAATGAGAAGATCCGGAATCAATTTGCCAGTTCAAACCCCTTTGATTTCAAGCACATCTTTCCATTGAAAAGTATTGATGAATTTAACGACACAGGTCCGTGTGTGGTTATGGCAACTCCTGGTGGACTTCAGAGTGGTCTGTCGAGACAGCTGTTTGATAAATGGTGCTCAGACAGGAAAAATGCTTGTGTCCTACCTGGGTATGTTATGGAAGGGACATTGGCTAAGACCATTATTAATGAACCTAAAGAAGTTACCCTCACGAATGGCTTGACTGCTTCCCTGAACATGCAGGTCCATTATATTTCCTTTTCGGCTCATGCAGATTATGCTCAAACGAGCACTTTCCTGAAAGAGCTAATGCCTCCCAACATCATTCTGGTTCATGGCGAAGCGAATGAGATGGGAAGGCTCAAACAGAAGCTCCTTTCTGTCTTTGCTGATGGCAACACCAAAATCATAACCCCAAAGAACTGCCAATCTGTAGAAATGTACTTCAACTCGCAGAAAATGGCAAAAACTATTGGAAAGCTGGCTGAAAAAATGCCTTCAGCTGGCGAAACTGTGAGTGGTTTACTTGTTAAAAAGGGCTTCACCTATCAGATTATGGCACCTGAGGATCTTCATGTCTTCTCTCAGCTATCGACTGGGAATATTATTCAAAGGATTACTATCCCATACTCCGGCGCTCTTGCTGTTATAAAATACAGGCTTAAGCAGATATATGAAAGTGTGGAGTCATCGACGGACGAGGAATCAGGGGTTCCCACTTTGCTAGTGCACGGTCAGGTCACAGTGAAGCAGGAATCTGAAAATCATCTTTCCGTGCATTGGACAGCGGATCCGATTAGTGATATGGTATCCGACTCCATTGTGGCTTTGGTTTTAAATGTCAGTAGGGAGATGCCTAAGCTGGTGGTTGATTCCGAACCCGTAGTAAATAATGAAGAAGACACAAAGAAAGCTGAAAAAATCGTCGATGCACTCCTTGTTTCCTTGTTTGGAGACGTTAAATATGGGGAAGACGGGAAGCTGGTGATCAATGTGGATGGGAATGTAGCTCAACTAGACAAAGAAAGTGGCGAGGTCGAAAGCGAGAACGGCGGTCTCAAGGAACGAGTTAAGTTGGCATTCCGGCGAATAAAAAGCGCAGTGAAGCCAATCCCTCTTTCAGGATCTTAGCTTTTCTTATTCGTCCCCCCCACTCCCCGACTCGATAGTGTTACTACTTTTAATTGTATGGTACCTGAAGACTCGTCCTCGTTAGCAAAGCATTTTGGTACATGTAATCTCACATCTTGTTCTGCCTTCATCGACTCTTTTTTTCTCATTGAGTGGTTAACTTCAGTATCAATATGGTAATTGTACTTCAATTTACTTAATTTGGTACCAACTATACTTCTATCTGATTTCAATCGGGTAGCTATGTTCAAATTTAGTTTCAATTAAGACAAATAAATGACGGATTTTATTTATCGACTATCATTTCATTGATTTTTGTCCGTTTAGGTGAAAGAATTAGAAGGAATTATCGATTAAAATTGGATTAAATTATACTTATTAGATTGAACAATCGGATTAAATTATAATTACTCGATTGTACAACATTGAAAGTGACTCTAGAATAAAGTATATAATTACTTCATTTCTTTTCCTCGCTTCACCATTTTCACATAATTCGCCCCCCAACAATATTTAAATACCGCGCGAACCATCAAAGTTTATATATGCAGTTTTCCACTCCTTTTAGTAAAAACTAACATAATCCCAGGGACAAGGATCCAGCGCCTCCTTCTCAATCATCAAGATCAAGTAGAAAACTTGATCTCTGCATACAAAGTAGGAAAATTCTTCCTTCTTTTTGTTTGACTTTTTATTTTATTTTCCTTTTTTGATTAGACTATGTAGTATGTAGTGGTTTACAGAAATGACAATTTTTTGATTCGAACTAATGTAGATTAGAATAATATGTACATACGTATTTAATTTGCTTCATGGATTTCCATTTTTGTGCTCATTTGGCGGTGATTTTCTAGGGTTTTGGTTTATGTGTTGGGATATACGATTTATTAATAATGGGAAACGATTGTTCTTCTAAATTGGGATGCTTATTATTTAATTGATGGAAAATATCGATAATCTCCTTACCAGAGGGATGATCATAAGGTGGAGGTGCCAGTGCTCTAGTCCTACTGACTAAGGAGTCTGCCGGCATCTACTGTCTGACTCGTGGTTCCTTTTTTACCTAACTGATATTAATTTGGGGGTTTTACTCTTTCCTCTTTTAGTTGGATTGCCTTAGCATGTTTAAGTTGAAGAGAGTGTTCGAAATTTGCTCAAGGCAAAAATTTAATAGAAAGAACAAGAAAAGTAATTATGGTTGATTTATTTAGGAGTTTGACCAGATCCATGTTTCTCATGAAGAAGTTGGTGAAATTTGTCTGCTCGAGTAGTATGTTGGGTGAAGGACACCACATGCATTCTGTTCAATATTATGGTCTTCACCTGGGATGTTATGTGCCACACATGGAGCATGACTGCTATGTGGTTGATTGCATGGATTCATTGAACTTGTAACCTCCACTGGTATCCCCGATATGTATATTGAGTTGCCTATTTTTAAAATGAATTTCCTCATCTTGTTCAGCACCAGTGATATTGTCATTTAGATGTAGTAAATCTCGTGGTTCTTATTTTGTGGAATTAGGAATGAAGAGGACAACATATTACAATGATGCTGCTCAGATGCAGGATCAGTGGCCTATTAAGAAAGCACTCACCCTCTCTGATGTTGACATTACTCATCCGTTCTTAACATTGTCCCGGCAACAAGTTGAAACTCATATTCTTGTGTATATGACACCTCAACAGCAGGAAGATCTAAGTACCAATGGCCAAGTGGGCTTTAATGCCCAAGATGATGATACAGGTGATGTGTATGTGATGAAATTGAAGTGGCGTGGGAGCTATTATAATCTCATTGGCAAATGGGGAAAAGTGGTACGAGGAAAGGGACTTGATGTTGGGCACGAAATTAAGCTAAGGTGGTTTAATGGATGCTTACACTTTTCTGTTCCAGAACAGCAGGTTATTGCAGTTCCCCCAACTAGAATGGTTGCGGCCCCCCTAGTGCAGGACCACTGGCCTATAAAAAAGGTCCTCACATCCTCAGATGTTGATACTAATCATCCTTTTCTCCCATTGCCTCGTAGATCCGTGGAAGATCATATTCTTGTGCATTGGGTGCCACAAGAACGAGAAGAATTGAGAAAGGAAGAGCAGGTGTCAATAAATGCACGAGATTATGATACAGGTGAAATTCATGTAATGAAATTGAAATGGCGAGGTAATTACTATAATCTCATTGGAGGCTGGGCAAATATCATTCGACAGAAGGGACTTGGCATTGGTCAAGAAATCAGATTGCGCTGGGCAAATAATTGCTTGTACTTCTCAGTTCTAGTGGAGCAGTATGTCCCAACAGCTTCTGGACATGATAATTGGCCTATCAAGAAAGCGCTCACATTATCTGATGTGGATACAAATCATCCATTCCTTACGTTGCCAGGAAAAGCAGTTGAAGATCACATACTCTTCTACTGGTCACAGCAAGCTCGGGAACAGTTGAGGAATGAACATCAAATTCGCATTAATGCTCGGGATGATGACACGGGTGATCTATATGCGATGAAGTTGAAATGGCGCAAGAGTTACTATAATCTTATTGGCAAGTGGGGAAAAATCATTAGAGAGAAGAGACTTCAAGTAGGAAGAGAGATCAGAGTGCGTTGGGACAACGGAGGCTTGATCTTCTCAGTTCCTGAGTGATGGGTTTATTTTGTGGAGATAGGTAGGAGCATCACCTAAGCAATTGTGATTCTTTAAATATTTATCTCATTTATATGTAGCATTTTCCATTTTATATGGCTAATTCTGTAGTATGCCCTCACCACTGATTGGTTATGATGTTTGGCCCGACATCACGTAAAACATTTATCAGGATGCTAATGATTGGTGCAAGTGGTTTGCTGGAATATACAAATTCAACGAGGTGATGTACCGCATTTGATTATTTGTAGAACCATGCAGATCAAATATTAATTAAGAACAATTTGTATCTTATTATTGTCTTTAGTAATAGTTTATATTGTGCGATTATTTAGAATTCTGTATGTCTATTTACAGGATTAACGTTCCCTCTTTTTGTAAGTTACTGATTCCCAGCTATATGTGTAGGAATGTCTGCTTCTAGTGTTACAGTGCAAGATTGCTGATGGTACAATTCTATGACATTAGCAGAAACAACCAGTTTCGGAGCTAGGGATGTTGTAGAACCTGCTACATTGGTGCCTTTACCATTGTATGATTTTTATTAGCACTTTCAGGAAAGTTATTCTATCCAGAATGTGCATTTGGTCTTTTGGGGAAAATTTTGAGTATTTCAGAAGTAGGTCCACTTTGTTGAAGGTTCTCTGCTCCGAGGATTGCTTATTCCTACCTTTCCAGTCTGCAAATTGCAGAGCATTCCAAAAGCTGAAATTGCATGATGTCAGTTTTCAATGTGTAAATGCTTATGCTGATATTTGCAAGCAGATGAGAAGCTGAATTAGAAAATGAGAATTTTGTAGAAAATGATTAAATTTGTGATTCCTCATTGTATGCTTAAGATTTACTGTAATTCGAAAAAAAATGACGGTAACTGTTTCTCAGCTTCTTGCTTATTGGCTACAATCATGTTGGGTTGAGGAGAAGAAAGGAAGATAATTATAACAGTTTAGGAATTCAACCTTGCTACATGTACCCCAAAGCTACATGTACCCTCTGGGGTACATGTTGGTTTACCCAGCCCCACCCCCTCCCTCACATGAGGGTCGGGTTCCACGCATTTATTGGATGTGGGACCCGACCCCCATGTGTGGGAGAAGGTGGGGTCGGGTAAACCAAAGTGTACTCCAAAGGGTACAAATAGCATAATGCTTAAGAATTTTATTGTGCTGACTGGTGCCTATATGTGGTTCCAACAATGATGTTTTGCGAATTGGTGTCATATTGGGGATAAGAAGTTCTGTCAAAGAAATCTCACCTGCATTGAATGAGCGGACGGTGGATGTAAGGCAGCAGTTTAGCTTGAAGACCACTCATTCCAAGTTGACTCTCTTGGATTCAGGTTGAGTTTTGCTCCAAATGTAATTTTCAGTACTGCTTTTCCTTGAATTTTTTTGCTGCAAATGTGAAGTGAAAACTTTGTTCATTATCTTGGATCAGTTTGTGCAAATGCAAATTGTATAGCGTGTTTTGAATTTGGATCTCTCATGTTGGATGTTAGACTGCATAGGACTGGTTAAGATCAATAAAAGAAGAATTGAGGGGTTTTTATGTCTTTAATTTTAGACTTTGTCCCTGTCCACTACATTATCAAACATGTTACCAGCGATGAGGTGGGATTGTGATTGTGATTATGATGATTTGCCAAATGTAATTAGAGATTGTGATATGATTGATTTCAATTGAATAATGAAGGGTAAACTGAGGAAAGAAGCCTTCTTGTAACAAGGTTAAATGATTTTCATATGGAAGATTATGTTAGACTCTGACTTGACAATCAGCGGAATGAGCTTGTTAAACTGCAGTTGACATTGACAATTGCATCGTTGGCTATAACTGTTGAGATAGTGATGGCTGGGATATTTAGTTTGAACATCCACCGCACATTGTACCACATTCATGGGATATGTGACCTTAGTATTGGAATTATGACTGCTGCTTGTGTTTTATTATTTGTTGTTCTTCTTGGATATGACCAGTGGAAGAAGCTTCTTGGGTCGTGAAGTCCCCCGAAACCTCTTATACCTGTCAAAAAAACGACACTATTCACAAATTTATTGTTTTGCTTTTGTTTTTTATAAGATTGTTCATAGTTATAGAGATGTGAAATAGGTTTCAAAAACATGGTACTGCATATGGAGATGGCTTTTGAAGAAGGGGTGGTGGGAGTGTAGGACTACACATTTCTTGTCATCTTCCAAGAATTTGTGGGTAACATGTAAATTTGACTTGTTAAATTGGAATTGTGGAAATTACATGAATCCCTACTTTTCAAGATTCAAGTTCAAAAATCAGATTTTAAGTTTTAATGTTCAAAAATCAAATATTTTATATATAGATACAAGTTTTTTATATTTAATTAAGTATTAATAAAAATATTGTAAAAATTAAATTATATAATATATCAAACCCTAATTCATTTTTAATCNTGGGCAAATTATCCAATTCCCTACTTTTGGAAATCCAAGTTCAAAAATCAGATGTCAAGTTTTAATATTTACAAATCAAATATTTTATATATAGATACAAGTTTTTTATATTTAATTAAGTATTAATAAAAATATTGTAAAAATTAAATTATATAATATATCAAACCCTAATTCATTTTTAATCTACACTTTTTCTCACTATTTTCTCTCACCCTCCCCTCTCTCTTGATCGCTGCTTCTCTTCCCTCCCCTCTCACTCCCTCTCCCCTCTCCTCTTCCTTCCCATCCTCTCCCCTCGTGGGAACCAGCAGCGAAATGCTGGGGCAGCAGCGATTTCGCTGCTGTCCCAGGGGAGGGGGTGGCGCGGTCGTGGTGGCGGTGGGGGATTCGGTGGTTGTGATTTGTTGGTGTGATTGGTAGCGGTTTTGTATAATTTTTTGGTAGATCTGATTGCGGTGTGGCGTGGTGGTGCTGTGG
>CAIGRO010125361.1:0-13089 GCA_903798355.1 Fraxinus baroniana
CGAAACCGACTGAATAAAATAACCGAGACTTTCATCATCGCTCAGGGAGGTCGTTTGACAACAAATTGCCTAACAGTGCTGATATCCAGTCTCACTTTGTCAAAATTCTACTTCAGATACTTCCCCTCTTCATCAACCATGCTGTAATGGAGCCTATTCGATGGCCAAGTCATCAAACTATTGATCTGATTTCCTTGTTCTTTTTATATGTAAAAATTCTCATTTGAAGCAATACAAAGGCTTCAAGACACAGCTGTTTGTCTTTCATTTGCATCTACACGCTCAACAAGTACTTTCACTTTCTTCCAACTTTCCTGCAGGATCGCTCCTTCACCTACGTTCAACAGCTACGATCCCTTCTGTTAGGATTTATGTTGTATTGGCAATTCTGTAGACAAAATGATTATTATAAAAGAATAAGATTGTTATAAAAGAGTTGTAAAAGTCAATTGAGTCTTTTGAAGGGTTGTATAGATGAATTAGGAATCTTTGAGTTCGAGTATGGAACAAGGACTAAACTGCAACATCATCATCATCATCATTCCAACTGCAACATTTAGGTTTTACAATCTGACTTCCTCACAGCTTAATCAATAACCAGAACTAAACTAAAGAAATAAATTTGGAAAAGACTGGTTGTCCCGGGATTAAATCCCGGGTCAAACAATCCCAGGACAAGTACCATCTCTCAATAAATTTTATCCAAGGAAAACAAGTATTCATGTGACAGTATCTCCTGCTTGACAAGGAGTTTATGGCCACATTCAAATAGGAATTCAGGTTTCTTCAATTCAATTAGGCCCACAGTTTCGGGATCCTATGTAAATCAAGATCTAGAAAATGAAGTTTACCAACTACTGACTCAAACCTATGTCACTCAAAAGTATATTTAAAAAGTTACCATTATTGTCATCAATATTAGCCGTGAACCCCAACAAAATCCCGAAGGTCAAGTCTAGAAAAAACCCGGGCAAAAACAAAGACAAATTATTTAAATTACCTGCATATTTAGTGCTGCGTTAACCACATAATCCAAAGGGCGTATTATGTTTAAAAATACAGCAGAATTCTGCTGCTTTCTTAGCCTTTGCCTCTCTCAGAGCTGTTCTTTTCTTCTCTTTCCTAAGTGTCTCTGTGATCTTCTCGCTGTACAAAGTGACTTTACATTAGAACCATGTTAATGATACAAAGCCTGTATGAATACCGATCGATGTGATTTAACGGTGAAAGAGAAGAATCGCCATAAAATCGAATACGTATCACTTAACAAAGATCGCAGCTCTTTTTCTACCTACTGAAAAAGGGTGTTAGTAATCACATATTAGGATTTCATAAGAAAGAAAAAGAAAGGCCTAGACAACTTGTATACAATATAAAGCAAATAAAAAATCCATCCACTATTGTCTACTACAAAAAAAGCCATAAAAGAATTCCCACATTATGAATTTTACGAACATTAGCATGACAATTCACCTTAAAAGCAAGTATTATCAACTTCAATCAAATCATCGTGCTGAAGCTTGCAATAAAGTAGTTTGCCTAAATATTCTAACACGCCTCATTGCAATTCCAACCATTTATTTAGATACACTGACTTGAGAACGGCAACAATAGGAATCACACGTAGAAGGCATCAACACAATGCCAATGCACTGTCATTAGAATGATAAAGGAAAGAGTTACTACAAATATTCCCACAAGCAAAGTTTATTTTCTCTGAGTTGCTCATAACTTACACCAGAAGCCACTTACATGGTTGAATTTGCATAGGTTATGCTTCAACTTTCACAAGTTTAAACACAAAACTTTTCACATAAAACAACTGGTAATCTTACACTAGGGCCATCAATTTGAGGCACAGGACACATTGAGTTCATGTGAGCAAAATTCTTAAATCAGCTGGAAGGAAAAGGTCAACCTTGTCTTCAAAGCAAGTTTTCTCATGCGTACCCAAATTGTGGCATGTCAAACAATCTCTAATGGAGTTCATTCCTGTGTATGTGATTGTGAGGTTAATGTCACTTTGTCCGATCAGTTAAATGAATTTTAATTTCAATGACTATTGTAGTAGTGACCCTGCTGTCACATGGATTGAAAATGTTAAGGGATAAAATTTTATATCTAATAAAGATGAAAATATAGATGAACTTATAAATGCTTGAGCTACTCCTTTTAAGAATGTTGATCTTTTAAAATATAATCCCAAGTTTTAGAGTCTATTCAACATGACTTCTGTTTTCGTTTCTTGTAAAAGATATTTTGAAGGAAGTTATTTTAGTTTTTATTTGTAAACTAATTTTTAAAAAAAATTCCAATCCCAGAAGTGTTTTCTTATGAAATGACATTGAATCATCTTCCTTTAAAATCTCTTCTAACTAGAAGAAACACTTTCATAAAATTAATCAAAAAGATCTAAAAACAGTTTTTTTGTTTTGGCTTAAAAAAGCTCATTTTGACTTTTTAAAAGCATACCAAACGGGGCTTGAATAAAATATCAGAATACATTAAACTCCGACGAGTAATTTGATTCGATTAAAACTCAAAAACAAGAAATTGGATTTCAATATTGATATGTTCAAAAGAGTCACCATCTTGTGAGGTATGTTAAGAGATAAAAATTCAACATTGAATAAAGATGAAAAATATATGTCAACTTGTAAGGGTCTCTTAATAAAGTTGATCTTTTAAGATGAAATTCCAAATTTTAATAAGAAATTAGATAAATAATATTACCATTTAATGTTAATTTTTTTTTTCCAAGTAATCATTAGTGTAACAATTAGAAACCTGAATATTTTAAGTGTAAGAAAATAACTTCAGTGACCATTGACGAAATTACTCAAAACTTAACTGATCATTGCGTAACTCGCTTTTAGTAAGTTTAACACTTTAAATGCGATTTTGGTTATAAACACAAAATCGTTTTTTCCTTCTTAGCAATTTCTTAAAAATAGAAAACTAGTTACTGGAAACTGTATATATGTTTTTAATCCACACCAAACACCCTATATGTTTGATAGAGAGGTTTCCAATAGAATTAAAAATATTCAACCATATATTAAATTATAGATATTTGAAGTTGTATTAGTATTAATGAGTGAAGAAGAAAATAGATAGAGTTGAAGATAAGGCAGTTTGAGTTCATACGGAAAACTGTCTCTGTCTCTTGGTTAAGGATTTTTTATGAAAGGGATAATTTTTGGTAGAAGTGGGCGAGTTGTTGGATTGTTAAGTAGGTAATTTGCACTTGCTGAAAATAAAATTTAAATTAATAAATCTCAAGTTTCTTTGTCATTTATATGTGAAAATGGTAATCTTGTAAACAAAATGTCATGGACGTAAAGGAGTGGGTTTGGGAATGGAATTTAAATGAATAAGCTTGTCACGTCTCCTAAGTTTGAAGTTCTTAAACGAGATAAATCTTAATTTTAATAAGTCTCAGTTACGTTTCGTTCCATTTCTTGTCTGACGTAATATATTTTTCACCATTTTTTGTCATTTTTAGAGTTGGAAAATAGTGGTGTTGAAACATCAAAACTCAACTTCATTTTTCCTCCACTCGTTCCAATCAACCAAAGCAAGCTGCCAAATCCTCACCCACCTCCAGTTTTCCACCAAAACCATAAAAACACTATAATCTAAAATCCCCCTTCTCCCCCGAGTCACCTACTCCTCTCTTCCCTTCTACTTTCCATGGCCAAGAATCTATCTTAATCATTCCCACCATATCCTCTTCTACACTTTCTATTAAGTCATGTCTTCCTCTTTTTGTTTATCTTCCACTAGAAACAGCACCACCCCAGAAGCTTTATTAGTTCAGAATTCTCATCTCTATCTCCCAAGAAAAAGATTATGCGTACTTCATAATGAAATCCCACTAAAAAAAGTGAAGCCTCTTTCACTTGTAAGATTAGGAAGCCATGGTTTTGTGCACCCTTCTGCTGCCATATCACCCTTTGCAGAAGCAGAAGGTGAAGGAGGTGAAGAGATTGCTCGACCCCAAGACGAAAAGTCTGATAATGATTTGCCTGGAATGGCACAGGCTTTTCACATATCTTCAGGCACAGCTTCTGCAATATCAGTATGCATTGCAGTGGCTGCTCTCTGTTTCCCATTTTTTATGAAATCTTTGGGTATGGGATTGGATTTAAAGACAAAAGCTTTGTCATATGGTACACTTCTGTTTGGATTCTACATGGCCTGGAATATTGGAGCCAATGATGTGGCTAATGCAATGGGAACTTCAGTCGGGTCAGGCGCGTTGACTCTCAGGCAGGCGGTGTTGACGGCAGCAGTTTTGGAATTCTCAGGGGCGTTGCTTATTGGTACTCATGTTACCAGTACAATGCAGAAGGGAATTCTTGTTGCCAATGTTTTTCAAGGGAAGGATACATTGCTTTTTGCTGGTCTGCTATCTTCCTTGGCTGCTGCTGGTACTTGGTTACAGGTGCACTTCTGATTACTCTGTTTCTCGAGTATATAAAAATTTTAATTCCTAATTTCCAAGTCTCGAGAGGAACAATGAAAAGTACACAAAGATATATAGTAGTCCACTCTCAACAATCGCAGCTCCAAATTTTAAGAAAATGGCTCCCTTAAAAACCTTTATATACAGTCCGAATGTTTAGTTGATCCTTGGTTGAGGAAAAAGTGTATATTATGATTAGGCTCCAGATCAAATACTTTATAATTCATAACTATACCAATTTAATTTTCATCATAATTCACAAGGAATTGAAATTTTCGAAGAAGGGAAGGGAAACACCTAAGAAAGAAGTTGAGCAAGAATAATTTTTTTTTTTTAGTTCTGCTAATTAAAAGTCCTTCACATGTTATTTTTAAGAATGACATGGTTTTTTATTATATTTCCCAAGCTCTGCATTGCTTTCTTCAGCATTTTAGTCTTTGTTTAGAGCTGAAAACATTGTTACTGATTCCAATGTCTCAATCTCTGTTTCGACAGACGGAGTTCTCAATGCATAAAGGACATTAAAGAGTTAAAACAACAACATTCGTGAAACATTGTACGAGAAAATATTCTGAAATTCTACTTAGAGAAAATGTTAACCGGACACTCTTTTCTTTTAGATTCCCTGAGGCAAATACTAGGAATCTATAGCCTGATAACATAAGCTTCGATCTCTTCTAAGAATGTCACCTACCCTTTCCTTGCTTCATACCATGAAGGGCTGCCTCAAATCTACCTTTTGTTAAACGAATCAGTGGGAGAATTCTTTAACATTTTCTCTTGCAATTGGATGTGCTCGCCATGATTTGTAGAAAGATCGGAAGATATATCTTCACACATTGTCTAATATTGCCAATACTGCAAATTCATGTAAAAAAAAGCAAATTTCTACTTAGTTTTGTTGTTTGTACATCAGGGGTGGATGACAGCCCCCAATTGGGGACTTGCGCGAAATAAAGAAATCGTGGGTGCACCCCGGATGTACACCCAGCAAAACCCTTCGACTAATTTACATCACTACCAGCCTACTCTGCATATGTTGGACTTAATAGCATTAGCAAATTAATGACTATGACAACTTGAATTCAAATAGTAATTAACTTCGAGTGGCTGATAAAAAATCCTTAGCTCATTCTACATTTCATGTCTTTAAGTAACTTTCCTAGATTAATCAAACACCAAAGCAGAGGTGACCCTGACTATCACTAATGGGGGATTTTCAAACGTATTTTGTAATTCACAAATTCATGAATTTTCAGATATAACTGACATTTTATAAGCGCTTGAATGAGGTTATTATGCTGGTTTTGTACTCTCTTGAATGACTATGACAACTTGAAATATGATTAAATTCTGAAAAAGAAATATATGTGTTTTACTAGAGTCCATGAATTTGATTTCAAATTCTCTAATCAAACCAACTGACTTCCTTTATCTCGACTTCTCTTTTTCTACTCAGGTTGCATCGTACTATGGTTGGCCAGTCTCGACAACACATTGTATTGTGGGATCAATGGTAGGATTTGGTCTTGTTTATGGGGGAACTGGTGCTGTTTTCTGGAGTTCACTGGCAAGGGTAACTTCATCATGGGTCATCTCACCTCTAGTGGGGGCAATGATGTCATTTCTAGTCTATAAGTGCATTCGCAGGGTACGTTCTTATTGAAGAACTATAAAATCAAAGCTAAAGCCTTAATCCCTAAATCTTTCACTAAAACAAACTAACAGTTGGGAAGAAAACCATGACAAATGTAACTACAAAAATGAAAAAAGAAAATCTTCTTCGCCAACTCCCTGGACCCTCTCTGCCCCCCCACTACCATTGCTATCCCAGCCACTATAATCTTAGCATTTTTGTTAATTTAGTAGTCGGAGGAAGACAGAGTGCATAAATTGAATGGAATATGAAAGTTTAGTCACTAATCTGGAACACGAGAAAGTTCATTGACCAAAATGGAACAATGCTACAAGTCAAGTGACTACCAGTTTTTTACATCCTTGAAAATTCAATCACATTGGTAATGTATTCCAAAAGTCTAACCCTCTTTACTACTTTCAGTTTGTTTACAGTGCTCCTAACCCAGGACAAGCAGCTGCTGCAGCTGCACCAATTGCAGTTTTTCTGGGCGTCGCTGGAATTTCTTTCGCGGCCTTCCCGCTAAGCAAGACATTTCTTGTGGCTCTTGCCCAGGCTATAGCATGCGGCATAGCTGGTGCTATTATAGTCTATAGAATTATACGGAAGCAAGTCGGTCACCTACTTGATAAATCCAATACAAGTGAATCAGAGGCAAAGGAGGAAACTAGTTCCAGTAAAAATATTGGATTCCTTTCAGATATAGCTGGTCCTAAAGGCGACCAGCTAGAAATAGTTTATGGAGTTTTCGGCGACATGCAAGTCCTGTCTGCATGTTTTATGTCATTTGCTCATGGAGGAAATGATGTCTCCAATGCAATAGGCCCTTTAGCTGCAGCTTTATCTATTCTTCAAGGTGGAATGAGTGGAAGTGAGATCATTATTCCTAATGATGTTCTAGCATGGGGTGGATTTGGGATTGTCGCAGGGCTAGCAATGTGGGGATATAGAGTTATATCAACAATTGGGAAGAAGATAACAGAATTGACACCAACCAGAGGATTTGCAGCAGAGTTTGCAGCTGCATCTGTTGTGCTGGTTGCATCGAAGCTAGGACTCCCCATCTCAGCCACCCATACTCTGGTCGGAGCTGTGATGGGGGTTGGGTTTGCTAGAGGACTTAACAGTGTAAGGGCAGAAACTGTGAGGGAGATTGTCACTTCTTGGGTTGTGACAATTCCAGCTGGTGCCATGTTTGCTGTTATTTACACATGGATCTTGACTAAGCTTTTATCATTCATTCTCTGAGTGTAGATTTGGTTTGCAGTATTGAAAAAGACTAGACATTAAAATGAGCAAGATTTTCTAACTTATTGTTCTTTCTCAATACTATTGAGTGATATTTATTCCACACAAACAAAGTATTCTTTATGTACATTAGAAGATCATATCCAAATTTCTTTTTTTGATTAGATTGGCAATGTTTTTCCAACAGTGACTTATTTGTCACAATTTTTTGGCAAAATCGTTATTTGATTACACTCAAAATCCCAGTATTTTCTTAAATTGTAAGTAGATCATTGGACTGTAAACAAGGATGTCTAAGACTCGTTTATCTGCTTCAACTTAATAGTACACCATATTTCTCAACAGCTCTCTCTCTCATCATCATTTAATACAGATAGGAAACAGAGCAGCACTCAATCCATGCCAATGACTTCCCAAAGTACTTGAATAAGAGTCGAATTTATCAGGCATTGAGAAGAAAAGAAAGATCCCAAAAGGAACGCAATATGACAAAAAAATCAATTACTCTCATTTCCTTGTGCAGAATAATGGATCCAGAATACAGTTCTTTTCTTACATCCCTCTAGCCTTCACTTATTCCAACATAGGATGATAGGATCATGTGAATGACCTAGAATCCATGTTTTCGAGCAGATAATTGTTATGAAAATATCTGCAATTTAGAAAAAAAAATTGAAAATGGATATACCAATCAATAGAACATTGGAAACTCTTTCTAGGATCTTTAAATCGACTTTTGAAGGCTATACGGCAAACATAACAAGTGCAAAATGATCTTGACGATCACTTTCTCAAAGATCTAATGACCACCTTTTGAAGAGCACAGAGAAATCTACATCCCAGAGAATGGTAGTAGTAAAAGTGCATCAAGAATCTGGAACAGGGATACTCATGGAGATAGCTCCTGTATTGAAGTTAGACTCGGCTCCCAATCGGATTCCTTCCACATTCTTGGCCTCTGGATTGGGGGTACAAATGGCTTCTTCTCTTTCACTCGTTTCTTCAGAAAATGGTTTGACCAACTGTCTTTAGAGATATAAAAGTCTTTAGCAGTACAAAAAGATTCATCTGAATAATTATCTCCAATATCTTTAATTTCTTTAAAATCTAAGATAGGCTCATCACTACCAGCTTGTTGATTTACATTCCCTTCCCGTGAGTTTCTGCGTTTCAATTTCTCTACAGTAGTAGACCGGATGACAATGTATTTGTTGCCCGGCAATAACATGTCGTCAGCAGATAAAACAGATTCATGGGGGCGCTTGAAGATATCAGGCCGTGCTATACGCATCCCAGGATATCTCTGAATCAATTCAGATGCAGGAATTGCATTTTGATAGAGCTCAATTCTCCCACCAGCATGAACTATCCTTACAGCAGTATTCTTTATATGAGAACCTAAGCCGAATGAGACTGATTCCTCTTTCAACTCTGCCTTTCTCTTGGATTCACTGTCTACCACCAAACGAGACCTAAAACAGGAACACATCTCTTCAGCATTGCCGGCAGCCAGAATATCCCAATACAGTTGTAAGCATAATGGTCCAACGACAGAAAGAATTGTTAACTGGCATGGATGAAGAATATTAAACTCACCAAATTCTGCCTTTTTTCTTGGCCGGCTGTATTGGCACCATCTCGAATATAATCAGTGATAAATCCAAAGCTTTGTAGATAAAAATATATCCGACAAAAATTGATTCTTTGATTTCTCCACCATAACGTGAAAGACAAATCTACCCACCATCAAATAGAAAAGCATCTCTCTTTTCAATAGTAACTTGTGAACTTAGTCCTAGGCCAGCTTTGTAGACACATTCTAGAGCCAATATCGTACTCTCATAGCCCTGATAACGCGTCATTCCATCTTCTTCTTCCTTCCACTAATTCAGTTGTCATGGAGAATATAAACACCCTTGTTCGCACAGCCTTCTTTTACGTTTATTTCCTCCCACAGACCTTGATATGCACCGTTAAGAAACAGGTCTCTGTTCAAGAAATATACTGTCAAGCTCTCCAAGCATCTGTTATCGCCTATACGGTGAAACACACCTTCCGCACATAATGTGTCATAGAAGCTCGGTTGTTCCAATAGACTGGTAACTGCATGCCTCGTTACTTTCTCCAATGCTGCAATGTAATACCATCCAAATGAGCATAATAGAAGCCAGATTTTAGTCACCGAGGTAAGCCCCTAGAATCTCATGTACTTGAAACCACGATGCTCTTCGAAAATGTTTAAGTGTTTGCTTGGTAGGAAGGATTGCATAGCACTGGATAGGACCAAGAAAGAAAGAAAAAAAAAAAGTTAAAATCTTGTTCATTAATGTTGAATCTTGTCTATTACCCCATATGCTAATGTCTTCACCGTGTTTGCATAACAAAGTAGAATACAATATTTGGTGTAAATAAGCTTGAGCTGCAATCTATCAATACATAAAAATTAAATTGTGAAATGCAAGTTATCTGCAAAACTGCAAAACCATAAATTTCAGCTCACTAGCATATCTGTAAAATCTGGGAGAGTCGAAGCTCTTCCATTTGTGCGGAAGTTTAGTTTAATGACATGAAGAAGCTAAGGATCGAGCTGGGGAGATGAAGCTATTCTTAGCTCAACAAAATGGAGTTTAACAACTCTAAAATGTGGTTACAGGTGGGGAAAATGTGGGGAAGATGGCAGTGGAAATCAACATTAAACATAACTTAAAACAAGTAAAAACTAAATATAAACATACACATATATACACTGGTTTCTGGGAAGAAACCAGAGGAGAAGAGGAGGAGTATATAGCTACATTTTTAATATATCTTCTTGTGTATCTTCTGTTTCTTCACGAGCTCCACAATGGAGCATATATATAGAATAATATGGAGGCCATACTACTATCAACTCACATGCCATACTCACCTTATCTTAGGCTAGTACAATGCCTACTTATAATACCATTTTCCATACCAAACTAGTTGGATTTCTACCAAACTAGACAACTAACAATTTAAACCACAATTACAAAGACTTGATTTGATTGACAAAGTGTCAATACCCAACAATATCCTTGTAACTGTATCCAGCAACAGCTAGTACAATGGACTTATTCTGATTAGCATGCATTGACAGTAGAGATTCTAAGGTAATTGATGTTAACAACTTCAACCGGTCTATCACAGATCATCCTTCTATCCCATCAAGTGATTTTACAACATCAACACAGTCCAGAATTTCCCCCTCTATGGATGATAAGGAGATGCCCTTTTTCCTTATGTTCAGTGATCTCTTGTATCCCAATGGATAAACTATATTTTTCATTGTATTTACAAAAAGATAGTTCCCACCACACTCGAGAAATCTTAACAGATTAGAGTAATTAGCTTTACACAATGAAATCAACCCATAAACCCTTCCGAGATGGCAATTGCCCAGAAATTCCCAACTTCTCTATTCAAAATCAGAAATTTGATACCTTCAATCAACTGATGATTCTCTTGGTGAAGATCATTTAGGTAGAAATTCGAAATGGTCCAATCTTGCATCAAGCACAAGCCTAAAGTCGGAGGACAGGCTTCAGTTAGTATCCAATGGTTGTGGAGTCCCTTTCCATACACGAACGGATGTAAGACACCCAGTGAAGAGGAAGATCTCCATTGTTCCATGCCATAAGCATTCTATCTCCACATGGTTTACAGTGAAATTTCTGAGCAAGAAACTCCTGCAGCTGGTGGAAGAGCACAATTTTAGAATTAAATTTCTCAAGTCCCGTCAAGTCTGAACCCGAACAGAACTCCTTAGTACCTTACGAATTCCAATAATCTTAACATCATCGTCTATCCAATGTTTCCCACTTGAGTTTGTCATGAAGCAACAAGAAACCAATCTTGATCTAGCTTGTAAGCATATTCAAGAATGGAATAAAGTTTGGTAGAAGAATGTCGTCAGGATCAATCAATACAAAACATCTGATGATGTTGGCAGAGACCTTGCCACCATTGAGTGAAAAAACGGGGGACCGAAAAACCTGATCAGAATTTCAAACAGGGGACAAGTTTTATAGTAAATTGAAAAATACTATTCCAAAATTGTTTACAGTGATTTAAAAATCAGAAATTCGTCCACACAAAAGCTCTATCCATTTATTAGGCACTGGCCTAGCCTTAGATCTTTGGAACCGAAATTAGATTAATCAAATCGAAGAACTCTTTCTTCCATAGAAGTTAAATTGTAAACTCTCATTTTCCATTCATTAGGTAGCCCAACATTAGGTCTTTAAATGGAAATCAGATAAATCAAATCAAATTGTTCATTCGTGCTTAGCTAGCTACAAACACACTTTCCAAATCAGCTATAAAGAACTTAATTCAGAAGCTTCCGTAGTGATTATGCACATTAGAGATACCGGTAATTGTTTAATATCTTTGTCTCTGTATGTCAAAAGTGTAAACATTCTCAAACATGTAACTCAATTACATTAGTTAACACTAAATTGCTCGGAAGAAATAGCAATACAAGACAATCAAGAATCCAATATAAACCTTGCTAATCCTTACGTGAAATTCAATATTAGGCTCAACTGAGACCCGATAACCAAACTCATCTGCAAAAAGAGATAACAGAAGAATCCTGGCTAAAAAGAACAACACTAACATTTTCTGAAAAACCGAGCTATGATGGAAGTATCAAATTCTCTTCTAGCATAGAACTAGAGAGTAAAAAGGAAGAAGAAACGAACCTGCTATTACAGTAGGGAAGAAGAATATTAATCCATTCAACTTAGAGAAATTACAATGCAAACTATTCTATTTATAGAGAAAATAGATAACANAATCTGTAAGCTGGAAGAATAATCTAACATGTGATGTGCTGAGATTAGAAGGATTTGGAAAGAGAGTTGTGCAGGCCATGTGAACTGATGAGATGCAGGGAACATGAGCTGCTTGAGCTGGAGCCAATCAAGCACATATTTAACGCTCCCCCCTCAAGATGGAACATCTTGAATTGTAAAGGGAATAACATAAATACAAGAGAAGTTGTTGGAGGAGAAGCCTGGGGTTGAAGACAATTGAATGTCCAGCAGAAAGGCATTCCAGAGAAGAACAACAGCAACATAAAACCGGAAGAAGCAAGCATCCATGGCTCTGAAACCGAGGTTGAAGACAAATATACTGGGGTTGAAGACAAACATACTGGGGCTGAAGACAAACATCATCACCATTGCTGAGTGAAAGAACTGGAAATGCTACATGAACTCCAGCATTGAACTCTGCAAGCAATTTAACAAACACGTGGCAGATGAGAAATGAAGAACTTGGGAACTCCATGGTCAGGCTATTTCCTGATGCTTAATGTGAAGAACCAGCAATAACACACGCAGAAATGAAATCAGGAAACAACTAGCAACAGAAATTGAAACTAGCAACCAGCAACACAGAAAATGTTAGAACTTATATTGCGGATCTAATTCTAGGATAGAATTCCTGTAATGGAGGATTAATATTTGCAGAGAAATTAATACTTGCAGAGCACAAGTGTTTTGTAGAGAAGGTCAATACTTGCAGAGCACAAGTGTTTTGTAGAGAAGATCAATACTTGCAAAGCACAAGCATAAGATATTGCGGAAGCTATCAGCTCAATGATATAAGCTCTGATACCATATCAAATTCTCTTCTAGCATAGAACTAGAGAGTAAAAAGGAAGAAAAAATGAACCTGCTATTACACCAGGGAAGAAGAATATTAATCCATT
>CAIGRO010125434.1:3167-15580 GCA_903798355.1 Fraxinus baroniana
TTTTTTTTTTTTTTTTTGACAATTGAAAAAAATTATAAATACAATAATAAAAAATCATAAATTTTATTGACAATTTATATGCTAAACAAAACCAACAATTGATATTCGCTTTGGTAGTTTTTTTAAAAAAAATTAATTTTTTTTTTTTGACAATTGTATCAAATTCTAGACTCAATGGTAAAAATAAAATAAAATAAAATAAAAAATTTACAATTGTAACAAATTTTAAACTCAATGGTAAAAAAAAATAAAAAATTATCACTTAAATAGAAAATTTTCATGAAAAATGAAGTCAAACGAATACTGAATTTTCAATATTTTTCATATGAAAAATTATACCAATCAAACACAATTAATTACAATTTTCAATAAAACAAATTCTAAACAATTCAATTTCCTCTAATTCATTTTCTTTCCACTCAAATTCCACATTTGCAATCAAAAGTACCCTAATAAAAAATTAGACTTTATTTAAGAGTGTTACATAAGAAAAACATGGTTAAGCAAAGTTATAACACTAGTACAATATATTACTACCCATCAAGCATTGGTACTCACCATCAAGCTTGCACATAATAAAATTGTATAATACTTAGTGTATCTCCCTATCAAGCTTGCACATAATAAAATTGTATAATACTTGAGATACACTACAACTCTACAAGTAGTAACTAAGATACACGGGTGAGTCCCAAACCCTATACTTAGATGAATATATGGATCCTAACACCATGATCATCAGGTGCAGGTGACCAGATCAACTCTCATTTCATGCAAATGTTTAAAACCCAAATAAATCCCTGTTTCGTACACATTAAGAGGGTATTTGACACCCATTTATTGGAAAATAAAATTTTTAAAATAGTCATTGATGAAAAAATATGATGAAAAAATTATGAAAAGTTTTAAATTTGTGTTTAATATTTTTTTATTAGAAGAATGTGTAAATAAAATGAAGAAATAGAAAAAAAATAAGAATGAAACTGAGATAAGAATAGGTGTCAAATATGATCTAAAATTTTCATTTTTATTCTTATGCTCATGTTCAACCACACGTTTTTCAATAAAATAATATTTTTCATCACATCAATAACTTTGTCTTGTTTTTCAACCATACATTCTCCATCAATCTGCTATTCTAGAATACATTCTTTCAAAATAATGTGAATTAAACACACCATAAATTACATGATCTACTACTACATTTGATCCTACAAATTGAAGGCAACAGCACTAAAAGAATAGCACGAAATTAAGCACGTTCGTCTCCCTTTAAAACAATTTTTTTTAATTCTCACACTTATCTTCAACTGCATTTATACAATAAAATATCTTGCACGTAAATACAAAAAAACTTACTCTCTTTTAATAACGTATTCTCCAAAAAAAAATTACTATGCAAAACATCATTTTTTTTTTTCAATAAGGACCATCAGACATAGGCTAAATCAAGACTCAAAGATAGTATTCTGGACCCTAGTTAATTAGCCATCATTATATACAGTCTTCTGTCAGTGCACTAAATCATGAAAGTTTAGGGTTTCAATGACAATAATTCTTGGTTACCCTTGGTACATAAAAAAAGTAACTTTCACAAAATAAGTAACTTTAATGTAAATTTCAATTTCTTCCAAGCACAAGCAAACAGGACGTCCCGTAAATCATAACTGGATAAATCCCAGACACCTTCGACCACCAGTAATGCATCCTCAAATATAGAAAAAATACTGCAAGTCTGCAACATTTATTTGCAGCCCTTTAGTTTCCACAATAAAGTGCCAAAATGTTGCATAAAACAGTTGCATACAATACTAGGAAGTAAGAACTGAGACACAACGGTAAAAAGGAAAAGGGTAGACCCCACCACCTGCACAATCAAATGATGATCAAATCCAGGTGCCCAGATCAACCCTCATTTCTTTAAAACCCTAGAAACATAAACCCTATTTTACAGCAAGTCTATCTCTATCTTGACAGTATTGTAGGAGATACTGCAGGGAAAGAAAGCGTCTAATCCTAGCTAAAACCCTTGTAATAGTGTCATCATCACTGAAATCTCTGTAAATTTGGCAGTACACCAAATCAAGCAAAAGGTACCAAGGCCTAGGCTTGATGATTATTTTTGGTTTCCCGATATGGAGTGGCTCTACGTTTCCCTACTGTTATCAGTTTTACAGACCGATCAATCGAGCCATTCCGTGGCGGGCTAAAGGATACGGGTAGAAACTCATCCGATTCACACTCAAATGTGGATTCTGCAAAGTGCTTCTTCAGTGCCTCCTTACCCTATGGATTTTTACAGCCATTTACTGATCAGAAACTAAAAACGAACGCACGCTTTGTTGAGAACATAACCAGAAAAATTAGGACGGGACTCTAAACCTTAACTTTCACACTTTGATGATTCGTAAAGCCCGTAAAATTACCTGAATTTTTGCGGAAACAATCTCGATTGTTTTTGGCCATTTGGCCCATTCTACAGAATCCCATTTTTTAAGGTGAAATGCATCGAAGAGCTTCCAAATAGTTCTTGGATGAGTAAAGTTCACAAATGCAAAGCCTCTGCCCTTTTTACTCCTGCATATTCAAATCAATCGACCTCACCTCCATAATTACGTCTAAAAAATCATCTGGGCTCGTTAGACTGAAATTAACAAAGTCTGATTAGCATGTAACATACCTAAAATCAATGGGATAATAAAAGAAATCGTAAGCTGCAACAATGGGTGCTTCGGATTCTTCAGAAGTGCTCTCATTTTTGGCCTTTTGATTCTCGAGTATGCAAAATTCGTCCAAGCGTCGTAACAGCACTTTGCGTCTGCAAGTTTGATTAAAAAATGTTAGCCAAAATTAAACATGAACTAACACAACCCTCTTCGGAAAAATTAAAGATCCCTTTAATTAGAAGTCAAATTGAGAAGAGACAAGGGCGAGGGAAAAGCATATAAGACCCCAGCCTGCAAAAAACCAGAAACACCACTCTTGACTATGTTTGCTACGAAATATTGGATATCACCATTGGGTCGTACTCATACGGAAATCAGCAACTCAAATGGCGCAAGGTCCACGGTGTAATGGACAAGATTTAAGTTACGAAAATTAATGGAAATACAGAAACCCTAAGAAAACTATATATGAAGAAAAAAGAGGTTCACAGTGATTGGAAGAAGAAGAGAATTTAACGAGGCAAAAACTATGAAGAAGGAAGTCGAATGTAAAGAATTAAAATATATACGTGTAATCATAGGGTATATTCTTGATCATGACTGTCGTTTTCACTTCATCCCGTTTAAGAGGCAATACTTTATGCCTATTTTCCTCCTCCTGCACGTCCCGTTTTTCAAACTTGCGATTTCTGCGAAAATTCTTATTATTGTTTTTTGGATTAGAACTTCCCTCTTGAAAATTCCATTTTCCAATTAGCTGTTTTCTTCTTTCAAAATTATTCGAAGAATTCTCTCTTCCAAAAAACCCTCTTCCTCCACCACCTCTCCGCCATGAACCACCATGCTGAAACCCTCTTCCGACCCGCCCACCTCTTTGCCATACGCCGCCTCTCCCAGTTCTAGCAGGCTCGGAATACCTTTTATGAGTTGCGGCAGCTCTTGGAACCCCCTCGGATTGGACAGAAGTTGCAATAGCCGGAGTAAAACAATGACTTGCCGCCAGTTGAGGCGGTTCCATTGCTGAAGCTGTTGCAGGTAAGGGTGGAAGAAGAGGCAAGTAGTTGGTGATGATAGGGTTTTGTGCCTGAATATTATAGGGAGAACTGGAAAAGGGTTGTGAGTAAAATGGGACATGGTAATTGAAAGACTGAGAAGGTTGTTGGTGGAAGGAAGCGGCGGAGGACGGAGACGAGCAAAGAAAATATTGTGGCGGCGGATGTGGTGGGGGAAGGGCTGTGACACCAGGAGGTCTGGGCATGTATAAGGGAGCATTAGGATTGAGGGTTGTTGGAGTTCGAGTGTTCATTCTAGAGGGAGTTATTTACGAAGGATTCAATAAATGATGCTTATTAATGGAGGAGGACAGATGGAAAGAGGGAGAACGGAGGAGACGTAGTTTCCATTTGTGTTTATTAATAGCAAGGCGTGCCCGCGAGGCTAAACTTTGAAGATTTTGCACCTATTTTTCAAGGATTAAAATCATAATTTTTTTAACTTAAATTCAATAATTAATTTTAATTACATATTTTATAAAATTCATAACTTTCTAATTAATTTTGACTTGACAAAGGCATTGTTATTATTATTAATAAGGAATAATCTATTTGTATCGAATTTTTTACATAATGTTTCACCTAATTGACACGTGGACGCCCTCTATTGGACCCAATAGAGGGCGGCCACGTGTCAATTAGGTGAAACATTATGTAAAAAATTCGGTACACCAAGCATAGCCCTATTAATAATTATGAAAAAAAAAATGTCATTTTACTCTCAACCTATTTTTCCTTCAATTGTGCTAATAACAACTTACATAATTATTTACCAACATTGCAGAATTTAATTGGATCAAAATCTCATAAAACAAATAATTTTCTCCATGACATTTTTACACATCATCGTTATTTAAACATTAACCCTTATTTGATCCTCATTATTAATATATAATATTCTTCTCTTTTCTTTTCACAACATATTTTTCAATAAAATACTTATATACAACATACATTCTCTTTTTCCATTTGTGTGCACTTCTTTTGTTCGCATTAGCCTATTAGCGTAAGTTTGGCAAGTTATTATAATGATTAATAGTAGAAAACCCTCCTAAAAACGTTTTTATGTGCGATATCCCCATACATATTGAAAATAGCATAAAATCTCTCTATTTGAAACAATTTATTTAAAACTATACCTTCAAGATTCGTTAGATTAACCGTTAAAAAGAAGGACAAAACTAAAAAGAAATAATTGCAATTGTAGTAACTGAACTTTTTATTTTTTCGCAAATTATATCCAAATTTATTATATATACCAGCTACAATTCCAAACTATATCCAAATTTGTTATACGTACTGCTTACAATTCCAAACTTTTAAATTTTTATTTTCCTCCCCACCCCACCTCACCTCATTCCCCAAATTTGAGGCATTTCGTAAAACATTTTCCATATGAGAAATGCTACAAGTACAGGGAGTGGTTTTATGGCTGAGAGGGGTGTTTTTTTTTTTAAACATGTGGGGCCTGCCAGTGTGAGTGGCCTGGCAAACCCCTAGTATCATGCTCCTATACTTGGAGCATAATACCTTTCTAGATATCATCCAACTTGTCCACTTTACACAACCCTTGAGGCTTGATCATTATAGGAAAATATTAATAGCCAAATTCCCTCTCGTTCACTTGATGTAAAAGCTTAACAATCCACTTCAAATGGCATAAATCACCACGAGTTTTGATAAACTCTCCCACCGTAAATTCAAAAAATTGTTGTGGGATTTCAGTAAATCCACTGCCAAGGAAAATAATTTGTGTAAAATGAGTTTATTTGTGTGAAATAATATCTAGCTAGGAAAAGTGATTGTGGGCAGGGGCGAGCTTAGCACCCGACGAGCCCCGCGGCCGCTCGCACTGGATCCATTAGAACTTTTTATTTTATTTTATTTTTTTCAATAAATAAATTTTTTAGCTTATATAACTTTTTCATTTTCAAACGCATCCTTCAGTTAAGTTGGTTAGAGCTTGCAATTTTTATGAGATGTCTATGGTTCGATTCCCTATCTTGCAATTCATATATTTTTAGTTCTCCAATTTTTGCCAAAATTAATGGCAATGGGGAGGGGAAATCGAACTCATGACTATCTTTAAAGATTATTTAAATCCTTACCATTAGGACACATGCTGAATTTTATATTATTGTTAATATAATAATATATGTTAACTTTTAAATATTAATAAACGACCCCATTCTTATGATCACTGATTGTCGACGTTGATCGATCAATGTCCTCTCGGGCTAAACTTTAATGTTGGGTTCGCCCCTGATTGTTGGTGTAGTTGTTTGAGTTCGAGCTCATGCAAGAGGCTCAGTTGAAGAAGAAAAGGGAATGATAAGGGCTTGTCTGGCTTTTGATGGTTTGAATGGCTAAGGGGGTTAAGTATGGTGAGAAGTGAAGGGTTTGGGTTTCGATGCGTGTTAGGGGTTCAAGGATTGGAAGAGAGAGAGTTATGCCAACAATGAGTGAGAGAGGCTGTGTGAAATGGTAGTGTGAGGCCGCGACGGTTGCAACAGTTATGATGGTCATGTATTGACATCCACCATTGCGAGCGGTGGAATAGAAAATAAAGGGTGAAAAACGCTAGAGGTCACTAGGGTGGGCATGAGTTGGGTCAATTTTTACCTAACCCAACATGATCGGTTTGTTCAAAACTTAATCCAACCCAACCTGTGTAGAGATTGAAACCCAATCTAATCCAATCAAATATAGGTCGAGTTGGGTTGGTCGGTTTGGAACAACTTATCAACAAAGATTAAAGACGTTCAATTTTTTATTATACTAAATTCGACTGGACAAAATTAAATAGTAAATAAATAAATAAAATTATCTATTATCTTATTCAATTTTCATTAACCGAGCCTACAAAGAACAAATGAAATTACAATTAGACTATTTTATTGCTTTTAATTCAACAAAAAAAAAAAGTAATTATGTATGCATACTTTACACAATTGTATACAAAAGACCTAAAAACATTATTCTTTAGGCGAGGGATAATGCACGTCTTAGTGAATATATCAACATCAGTATCATTAATTAAATTATATTTTACATTGGATAAAAGATGAAATTAATGTAAAACATACAAGGGTTCTTAATAAGGTAATTTTTTTGAATTGGAATTTTGAATCTTAATAAGTATTAAAGTCTAAAAATATTCAAACGAGACATTCGTAGGCATTTTAGGTTCCTTTTACTTTTTAAACTATATACTCGTACTTTTTAGGTTTATTTTGCTTTTTAAGCATTTTTTTAAAGTAGGCGAGTCGAGTTGAGCCTGTTTATTTGATTTTCATGAGTTAACACGTAACCCGACTGACCCAACTCGCCTACACAACAAACATACCAAACCCATGTAAAAACAATAAAAAAAAAACCACTCCAAACTGGTTGGGTTGGTTTGGATTGGACGATTTTGACGGGTTCGATCGGTTTTTGCTCACCCCTAGAGGTCACGCAACTTTGAAAAAGATTTCATTTCAGTCACACTTTACTGTGGAAGTATGGTTGAAGGTGGGAAGAAAGATTAAGGGGTGGGCGGGGATATAAATGTTTGAAATTGTAGGTGGCATTGTATAAAATTTTTTGGAACTCTTCTTAAGCTAACAATGTCTTTATATAGGGTGTTGTTCGAACCACATTATTTTGGAATAATGTATTTTGGAATAGTAGATTGATAAAGAATGTGTGGTTGAAAAAGAAATAAAAATTATTGATGTGATGAAAAATATTATTTTATAGAAAAAAACTTGTTTCATCCCAAGCTGGGACTTTGATATTCTGAATGTGTTTGAGGCATGTTATTTTGAAAGAATATATTCTGAAATAGTAGATTGATGGAGAATGTGTGGTTGAAAAAGAAATAAAAATTATTGATGTGATGAAAAATATTATTTTATAGAAAAATATATTATTGAAAATGAATGGAAGAATGAAATTGAAAATTTTAATATGTACAAAATAGTGGCATAGTGAAAAAAAAAAAATTGCCTTTGGGAGTTGTGCCTCAAAAAGAAGTCAAAGCGGATCAAGAAAAGTGAAGAAACTTAACCATATTTGACAACTATTAAAATTAAGTGGGTATTTGGTATAGATTAAAATTAGTTTTTTTTAATAGATTGTGATAGAAGTTTTTGAAATGCGTGGTTGAAAAGTCGTGGAATCCATGAAAGATGTGGTTAATATTGATTGTTTGACTTTGACTTGGATTAAAATCGAATTTTAATCCGAACCAAACATGGGCTAAACTTTTTTTTTAAATCATTTTCAACCACGTATTTTTACAATATAATTGATGATATCATCATTGTCCATTCTTAATCTACTATTTTTAAAAAATTTGGAGCTACAAATGTATTTGCGATCTTGTTTGATTCCCATTTTGTTCCAAATAAATATTTTTCTCTTTTCTTTTAAATTATACATTTTTTAATAAAATAATATAACACAAAATCCAAAAAAAATTCCTTAATTTTTAACCATCATTCACACCATTCATCAATTTACCATTATAAAATGTATTACACCAAAAGGGGTATAAACAGGCTCTACATCTTTACTTTTTCTTCATTTCTTTTTAATTTATTTAATGAGAAGAATATATTTATCATTTTACAAAGTCTTATTTAAAAAATTAAAGAAAATGATATATTCCATAAAGAAAAGGTCATTTAAGAGGTTTTGCTTGAACAAAGAAAGAAAGAAAGAATAAGGATATATGACAACGGTTCGGCCAAAATCATAACCGCAACACCAAATTTTTGGTCATACTATAACCGCACCACGTAAGTCGGTTCGGTTTGTATATCGGTTCGGTTAATAACCACGAAAATGAATTATTTTTTATAAGTCCAAACGTCCAAACATCAATTGATATATAATACAACTAATTGGTAGAAATGGTTTAGTGGGTAGGTATACTGTCAAAAGCTACTATAATTCAGCTTTCAGTAGTAAAAATATGCTCAAGGATTTCAAACAAGAAATTATCCAAGAATATGCCAAAAAGAATATTAAGGGTCTGTTTGATTGCAAGGGTGGAAAATGGGTGGAAAGAAAATGTTTTACAGGGAATTGTAATTAAGTGTGTTTGATTGGTATAATTTTCCATAGAAAATGCTAAAAATTTGGAGTCCGTTTGGCTTTCTTTTTATGAAAATTGTCCATTAAAATGATAATATTTTTTACTATTGGGTCTAGAATTTTTTCCGATTGTCAAAAATAAAAAATAAAAAAATTTGAAAAAAAAATAAACATGCCGAATATCATTCGTTTGGCTTTGTTTTGCATGGAAATTGTTAACAAAAGTGATTTTTTTTTTTACAATGATTGATAAAATTTATTGCTATTACTTTAAAAAAAAAAANTCTAGAATTTTTTCCGATTGTCAAAAATAAAAAATAAAAAAATTTGAAAAAAAAATAAACATAGCGAATATCATTCGTTTGGCTTTGTTTTGCATGGAAATTGTTAACAAAAGTGATTTTTTTTTTTTTACAATGATTGATAAAATTTATTGCTATTACTTTTAAAAAAAAAAGCAAAAAAAAAAAAAGGGTGGAATTTGCTTTCCCACCTAATAGGTGGGAAAATAAAATCAAGAAAATATGTATCAAATGGTTGTATCTACAAAAAGGTGGAAAATATTTTCCACGGAAAAATCTACTTATCAAACAACTTTTTAAGAGTGGAAAAGGAAAATGTTTTCATTTTTCATGAAAAACTAAGGCTATCAAACGGACCTTAAAATCTTATACTTACCTGGTTCGATTAAAGCAAGACAAACGGCTTCTAGAATATGTAATTGCACTTCAAGCCCAAGTGGAGAATTTAGTTATGTCCTTTGTCGTGTGATCCAGGGGCGGACGTAGACATTTTTTTGTTGGGGGCACACTGAAACTTTCCAAAAAATTTATTATTGATTGCCAATGACCCATGTGATTATCCTGTAATCATCTAGGTATCTTCAGAACTAAGATTCAGAACTAAGAACAATTATTCTGATTACGACTTTACTAACATATTGAAAGGGTCCATTTACCACTTGTGAATGCACATATGGATTGCTGACTGCAGACATTAAATTATTGAAACAATTCAGTTTATTTAAACCACCTATTTGATATACCAGTATACCAAACTATTGCATAATCCTTACTGAAGAAATATAATCAAGTTTAAGTATTTGCTAGCAGTTTGACCGTGTGTGTGTGAAAATAGAAACGATGCTTACTGATTCCAGCTAAGAAGGTTCATATGAAACCTCTTCTCAAAGAACAATACCCTCCTCCAAAATTTCATACCTTTATAAACGCCATTTCTCAGTTCCTTTATTTTCCACTAAAAAACTCGCTAAAGAAACAAATTAACAAGGAAGGGAAAGATTTCATCCATATCTAGATTCATATATCAACACAAAAATATCCCATAAAATCCCTGTTAATAATAAATAAAAAGAGCTAAGATTTAGCTATTAGCTTTTGGTTTTTCTCTGAACAGACAGAGATGAAAAAAGCAGCACTCCCAGTAACGTACAAGTCTGACTCCCAGCAACAAGCGGATGGCGGATAGTGAATCGGCAGAACAATTGAACAAGCGGATGGCGAAGTCTCCCAGGCCCTAGCTTAAATGGAAAAAAGGATCTTCAAGCACTAAAATGAACTCTTGAAGTTTACAAATTACAAATACAATCCTGAAGTAAAAATTGGAACCATTATAATATATACAAATCTATTTGACAACAACATGAAAACAAAAAAAGAAGAAGAAGAAGGCAAACCCAGCTACCCCGTGAGAGAATTCAAGAATGATGCAGTGCCGATTTTTGAGTTCCCAAGGTTTAAGAATCACATCGCGTAATGAGTTCGCACTTCGCAGGCTTGAGATTTGAGGAGAGGGAAAACTAGGAACTGGGAAGGGAAGGGAAGGAAAATTTAGTTGGGATTGAGTTGGGCTACTATGAATCTATGGCTTCTCTCATTGAGAAAAAAATAATAACAATGTACTCTTGGGCTATATTCTCATTGCAAAAAATTTAGAGAAAATTATCTAAATCCCTTCTTTTCAAGTTTACAATTCAAAAATAAGGAAGGTGAAGTTTACATTTCAAAAATCAGGCGGTAATATGAATTTAATAAAATTGTTAATAAATGTTTATTATAACCCAGTACCCACCGTCCATCACCCCAACCCTAATTTTCAATCCCAACACCCCCAATTCATTTCTCTCTCTCTCTCCCCCCTCTTCTCCCTCTACCCCATTATCACGGCCTGCAACCCAACCCCCACCACCGATGAAGATGCCGGAGAAAATAGGACTCGGTCGACGTACTTGGAGGAGAAGGTATGTCGACGTTAAAGGGCACGTGCTTGGAGAAGAAGTTGTGAGCAGCGTTGTGGCGATAACATGAAGCTTTCTGTTTTTGTAAGAGTTGATAATCATGGGGAAATAGATGGCAAACATCTCGTGTTATTGTTCATAAAGTGGGACGGACTCAGAAATGGAAATCCAAGGAAGAAGTTGATCGGGTGTTATTGTTCATAAGGTGGGACGGACTCAGAAATGGAAATCCAAGGAAGAAGTTGATCGGATTCAAGAGTGTGAGTTTGAGTGCAGGAAAGAATGCAGAAATTGAGTTTGTTCTTAATCCATGTAAGCATTTTAGTACTGCTGATGAAAATGGTCTGATGGTTATTCAAGAAGGTACACATTACCTTCTTGTGAAGATAAGAAATATCCAATTAATTTAGTATTATGAGTTCAAAACCAATGGAAGTTCTGTTTCCATTTCATTTTCTTTGCAATTCAAAGTTGCTATCTATACCTTTTACCAGCCAGGCCAACATGTCCTTGGTTGCAATTTGATGTAGAAACCATCCGATTTGAAATAAATGCCAAAGAGTTTACCACGTAGGGATGACAATTTGTTCTGCCAACCGTAACTCCCATGTGCCCCAACCTGTTAGGTGTGGGGATGTGTCGCTTAATTGGGGCAGCATGGTAGTATACAGTACTAAAATTTACATTTAACAATCTGCAACATTATTTTGTAACAATGCTAGTGTTGAAAACGAAATAATGATTATCAACTCTTACAAAAACAAAAAGCTTCATGTTATTATTGACAGGCGTTTAATTCGTTGAATTAATTCTAATTATCTTTTAATGGGATTTGTTTGTGGTGACCATTGGTGTGTATTGTGACTGGTTGTGACCGAATGTGACTTGAATATGATCAAATCACAATCAATAGCAATTAACACAAAATTGGTTACAAACAGTCACACTGAACACACATTTGGTCACAGTTAGTCACATTGAATACACATTTGGTTACAGTTAGTCACGGATGACACATGATAGCGGCTTGATTATATAAAGTGACTTGAAATTTTTCCTGTAAATTTTTTAGGAGGTGGAGGCAGGGGTGGGGTGGTGGTAGGTGGATCTATGAGGGTGGGAGTGTGATTTCCAATTTTTAATTTTTTGGAATTTTAAGTCACCGAAGCGGCTGCCGGAATGATCATCGGAGCTGGCCGGAGCAGTCGTCGGAGCGGTGCCGGGCCGTCGCCGGATCGATGTCGGAGTTGTATAAGAGATGGAGGGAAAGTGTTAGTGGGGCGATAAGGTGGGTGAGGTGTCATGGCTGTAAAAAATTAATATATATTATATTATAATCTTATATTTAATAAATTT
>CAIGRO010125457.1:0-11130 GCA_903798355.1 Fraxinus baroniana
GGGGGGGGGGGGGGGGGGGGGGGGGGGGGGGGGTGATGGGGGGGGGGGGGGTATGGATAATTAATTATATAATATATATATTTAATTGGAATTAACACCTGAATTTTGAAATAATTTAACAAGTTTGGTAATTTTGAAATGTAATTTTAATATATAGGATTTATGTATTGTTCCCTAATGATATCTGTGAATTGGGTTTGATGCTACTCAACCACAAGATGGGCCTATAGTACTTGTCGACCCAATAGATTATTACATGCCTATGTTTGGTTAAGGTTTATAAATGATCAAATCATTTGTACTTAAACATTTTATTTATTTATTTATTGGACAATCTACAAATAACTAAGTATATGTTTGCTTCATAGCACAAAATTATAAATAGTAACAATGATTATACACCAATAAATATCACAACCAATAGTAGTAAGAGCATGTTTGGCAAATTTTTTTATTAAATTATTAGTTGTGAATTTTATGATGTCTACATAATAAAATGGAAAATATAAGTAAAAATATGTGGGACTTATAGATTATGTGGACAAAATAAAGTTTCTTTAGCTTATAAACAATTATAATATTTACCAAACATGTACTTAATTCAAAGTGCTTAACAATATGCATTTTAAATTAAAGAAATGTGTTTTTGTTTTTGAAAAAATACACAAAAACTTTGTATCAGATTATTCAATTGTCAAACATTAAAAATTAATAAAAGTATAAGTAAATATTAATTTGTCCAACTTATCAGGTCATCCCAACCCGAATATTACAATTTATTGCAATCAGAAACTAAAAAAAGGGATACGAGACTGGAGAAGCAACATAATTGGTGTTGGCGACAAAAGCGCAAGCAACAGTGTGGAGGTTGGTGATATGTTGGGATTTTTAATTAATTCGAGGGTTGAACTAACAGACTATAAAAGGGCAGATCACACAACAAGAGGAGGTCCAAATTTTGATCGGTGGTGGTGTTGCTCACCATTGTATTCAACTTTGCCGGGTTCATGTTTTGGAAAACCCCCAATGTGATGCGACAAAGTTATGGAGTTTTAATGGACATTGGGTCCATTAAATAAGTCCACCAACTTCCTCGGACCAAGAGACGTTATTTTAACATCACCGATGACTGGGATACTTGCAAAGAAAATTGTGTGGATATATGATGAATTGATCGGACAGCCTCCACCTAGAGGACAAGGTGGATTTCGAGGGGGGATAATGATGGACCCCCGAGTGTTTGGCGGATGGGATGCAAATAAATGGGAAGGGGAGGGGATATAGGGATGGATTCAATCATTCATGTATTGAGAGTCCTCTTGAATGCCTGCCTTGGAGATTGTCTTTCATATTGCTTTTCATCTGAAATAATATTACAGAAACTTGCTTCAATTACAGTTTGCATGTATTCTACTATCATCCTCTATATACACAGCTACTCATAATACACAATTGCTCAATCTTTGCTTTCCGGTGATTCCACAGAACCATCAGGTTACCAGCAACAGTTGGATTAGATTCAGCAGTGAAGCAACAGCGTCATAACCGGCCTCAGAACACTGCATAGTTCCAGGTTCCTACTGTTAAACAATTCAAAGAAAATAAAGAAAAAGATGGAATTGAATACAAAAAAGATAGTTTATCCTAAATATAAAGAGACTATATACAGGTTAAATAAAGGAAACTAAAAAGACTATTCTACCCTTAATAAATAATAAAACAAAAAAAACACTATATTTCTTAACACCTGTCACTGTCCTTCCACCACCCCAGTTTGCCACTCCTTCAAGAGAGTGTCAACAACGTTACCCGCCCAAAGGTTTTGAAAATTATTCTGTTAGGCACATCTCACAACTCCTGTAAGGATGTAATGCTATCCAAAGCATAATTCCATTGATCTAAGGGTGTGAAAAACCTTCTCTCAACACCGCTTCCAAGTATTTGGCCTTCAAATCAGTAACAAAAATGATTCAGCATTGACTTGAATGCAAATCTATTGTCTGGGTGTGGGAATCGAACCGGTGCTCCCATAATTTGAGTTAAACTCATTTTTGGCAAATGCTACTTTATTAAACCACACTTTCAACCGGATTGCGACATGCACGTGGATGAATCTTGGTTGTTGGTTTGAATTCTGGATGGTTCTTTTCTTTATGCAATTTCATTAAGCATTCTCGATGGTTGACTTTAGGGTTTCATTCTGTTCTCTATCTGGGAGTGCACCATTTCTGGTTTTTGTTCTCTCTCTGTAATTCCTTCTTCAAATTTTTAATTTGAGAAGGCAATCGGTAATATTTTAGCCTCTTTGTGATGATATTCTGAGTGAATATCTGTTTGAAAGTGTTTGTGCTTCTGATTTTTTTTTTTTTGAGGTTTTGAAGCAATTCTTTGTGGTTCGTGTAGATCAATTGCTATATTTTGAGAGAGATAAGTGTTCTATACTATTCTTTGTGATTTGGCTGAACATTATTGTAACATTTGTTGCCATTTTGGACGTTATAGTGGAACCGAGCATAATCCAACTTTTTGATGCTCAATGGGAGATGTAGGTGTTAGAAGCGGTCACCTAACCTCCGGGGCTTAGGTTGAAATATATCGATTGTGTTCCTTTGTTTTCTGCACTTTATTTCAGAGAATGTTTTGATATTTTTGTTTCTTGATCTAATATTGTGTGTTCTTGGCCTAACACTCGGCAATTCTATGTCAATTTGAGTACAAAGGCCATCAAGTGTTTCTTTTCTGACCTGTGTTTCTTGATCTAGTCTTTTGCTGATATCCACCTCTGTGAGCCATATGGGAAGTCCTAGGGTAGCCAATTTGTCTAGCACTGCTCTGATTATAGGGGGATTTGGTACAGTAAAATAGCCCTCGTGGCCAATTCCATCCATTGACACTCCACCTTTCTCAAGTTCCCTAACCTTTAAATGTAAGCATCGACTGTAGCCAATTTGTTAGCACTGGTCTGATTTGAGGGGGATTAGGTACAGTAAAATAGCCCTCAAGTCGTGGTCAATTCCATCCATTGACACTCCATCTTTCTCAAGTTCCCTAACCTTTAAATGTAAGCATCGACTGGAGATTTCTGATAATCACAAGTCTCTTACACATTAAAATTTGTGCTTAAACAGCCTTGCAAGTGGGTCTGATTTTTGGGCTGTTTCGAAAAATCGAAGGCCAGCGTCGGGACCAAGTATTTGTTGGTAGGAATCCTTGAAATTTGATCCTCATCCTCCACAAACATCTGTGATTGATCCGTCTTAAGTTCTGAAAGTCTGCAATTTCTCAAACTTTCCAAATGTTAGAATTTCGCTTACCTGAATTTCCTTTGATTGCTCTAAATAATGTCATTGATTCTGTGTAGCAAGATTCTAATTTTACAGTTCAGAGAGAAACAAATCTGGACAACGTGCTGTATTTATAAATAACTCTGATTAAGTCAAATGTTTTGCTAAGAGAGAAGTTAATGAGACTGAAACAAAAGACATTTCCACGTTTTCACCTCTTATTTTTAAATCTTTCTTGACAGGTGTTTGAAATGTATAGGGAATTGTTTATTGAACATTATTTTGTTAAGAGCTGTCTTTGCTGTGTTTTCGTTTTGGATTTTTTTCCGTTCTTCCCTGTATCAAAGCAGCTAAAGGTACTGTATTCAATTCTGTGCTCCCGGATTTTTTGTTTAATAAAAACCTGAACCTGCCTCCACTTAACATGAAGCGTGATTTGCTCACGAAGTGGTTCAACATATAGTGTAATGGCTATGGACCTATGGTCATATATACTTCTTTTTCTTTTTTCCCTTAAAAAAAGAAGGTGCCGTTAGTTTAATGGAGAGGGGTCCATTCTGACAAGTCAAGAAAACCAGTCTTCTGGGCTCTAATGTTTGGGATTCAGAGTATGAAACTGGTAGTATTTATTTAATAAATTAGTGCATAAATTATATTCTGTTAATTAAAATCACATGCATGCGAATATGATAATTGGGAATGCACGATTACAGGGGCGGACCTACTTGAGGACCAGTGGGGGCTGTCGCCTCCACTCAATTTTCAAATTTCCCGATTTTTCTTCAGATTTTAAGAATTTTTTAGTATTTTTGTCCGGGTTTTTTTAGGTTTTAAGATTTTTTTCAAAGGTTTTTTTGGTTTCGCTCCCACTGAACTTTCTACCTAGGTCCGCCTCTCAGCGCGAACTTGATGGGTTTCACGATATAAATTTACGTGTTTTGCATTATGGATGCACGTGATAGCAAAAATTCTTAAAGTTAAGAGTAATGCGATCAATGCTACATACAATAGAAACTTAATTACTGCATTATTTATTAGAATAGTGTCTACGCATATACTATTAGCATTAGCCAAAAACTTTTAATCGGAGTGCTCATGTAGAATGTAAAGAGAATATAAAAATACGACACAAAGAGTCAGAAATCCGTCTTAAGATTGTTGGATAAATTAGTGCCTGAATTATATTCCGTTAAGAAAAAAACACATGCATGCAAATACTAGAGTAACTACTTACGGAATCATAGTACATGCATAATAATGAGCAAATCACTACTTACTAAAACGTAGAAGATGTAAAATACGAAGCAAATGAAATGAAGCGAGATATGCGAATGCAAATCTCCTTAAGACGGAATTCGCCCCCTGCACAGGTGCTAACATGATCAAAAAGACGTCCGTCTCCTAAGATACAACGCTTCTTCCGAAATTAATATAGCACAATGTTAATTTTGTCGGACGAGTCAACACTTGAATGTACTCTTCTAGAATGGAAGATAACGAATAGTAAATATCGAACACAAAATTCAAAATAATATGGAAATTATATTGATAGAATTTAGAAAAAGAAAGAATTAGAAACCAATTATTAGAAATTGATTTGGAGTGTATTTATAGATTTTCAAGTAACTTGTTGAAAGGTTGCTCTCATAGATCACACATTTTCATTATATACGTTTTAAATAGTCACACCCATTCTAAGCAATATGGCTCTTTGCAATTGAAAGGAACCTATTGAAAACTTATTCCAATTCACTATAAATAATACCAATTATTCCAATAGTATNCTATAAATAATACCAATTATTCCAATAGTATTATATAGGGATTTGAACTTCTTTTTCCTGTCAGCATACAGAAAAGCCAGCCATTAATGCAGATGCAATAATCCTTACTGAAATAGCCTGTAATTTGTAGAGTTACACTGATTCAAAATAATTATTATGCAAAACTGAAGAACGAGGGTGCGGTGGTGACAAATGACAATGGTTCTTGTTTGATTCTGCAAACATGTGTAAATAGTAGAGACCAGAGAACATGTTGATAAATTGAGAAATCAGCAGTCACCATGTAATCTAGTTTATTCTGTCACGAGCCTAGCTAGCTGGTATGAGTGCTCATCCTTCCAAATAAATAATTTTAAGTGGCTAGTAAGCACCAAGGGTACTATTTCATATTGGTCACAAAATTTCGTTTTTCTCAAGTTGTTCAATTAACTTCGTCACATTTCTAGTTAGAGTATAACAAAAAAGATAGCATGGGTTTAGTCAGTCGGGCGGAAACACATAAGCTAAAAGCTCGACTAAGCTGCTGATATATATTAGGATGAATACATTAATAGGTAGAATTTCATTATGTATCATCACACTATAATTCTTCTAATGTTCTACATTGTCAACCAGATACATACTTCATTGCAATAATTTTCTTACAAATCACTTGTGTTGTTACAATTGAATGTTAAAATTCCTGGTTTCTTCACCTTGACTAACAGAGAATGTTGATTTCACTATTTTGTTGCCATACTTAGCTGTAATCTTGTATTCGCCCAAGAAACCGGGGAAGCTGTATGAACCGTACTCGTCTGTTTCGCCTTCCAAAATCCCGGTTTGCCACTCTTTTAGGAGCTTGTCAACGGTGTCACCAGCCGGCAGATTATTGAAGTCATTATCAGTGAGGCACATTTGATAACAACTGTTCTGGCGGAGGGCTGTCCAAAGTATTATCCCATTGACAGCAGGATGTGAAAAGCTTTCTCTTAAAACTTCTTCTAGATAAATAGCCTGTCCAAAAAAACAATGATCTGACTTATAAATTTTGAATTATGGACAGCGTATGATGCCAAGTAAAAGAATAAAATTATCGACTATGCAAGAGATTTGCGTAAACCGGGCAGTGTGGCCAGCTTTTTAGCTGGTATGCCTAAAATTATCCAAGCCAATATGGTTATGTTCTCTAACCTGACTTTCCTTACTGAATTGTTTGCTGATATCAACTTCTGTTAACCAAATTGGAAGGCCAAGAGTAGCCAATTTGTCAAGGATAGCCCTCATTAGCGGAGGGTTTGGAACATCGAAATGACCCTGAAGTCCAATTCCATCCATCGTTACACCACCTCGCTTTAGCTCTATCATTCTTGATATGTAGGTGTCCACCGTGGAATTAACATCATCGCAAGTTTCCACCACATTATATTCATTCATGAAAAGTGTGGCTAATGGATCTATTTGATGTGCCTTCTCGAAAAACTGCAGGGTGGCGTTCGGTCCAAGCCTTTGCTCATAAAAGTCAAAATGAAGCATTTCATTACTAACATCCCAGTGAATAAATTCTTCTTTGTACCTGCTCATAAGACTTTCTATTCTGGAGGTGACAGCTGATTGGAGATCAGGGCTTGTTAGATTAAGAATCCATTGTGGTGATGACTTGGGGTTCTCCCAGAAGATATTGTGGCCTCTAGTAATAATTTGATTTGCTCGAACAAATTCGAGCATCTGGTCAGGTATCGTGTAGTTGACTTGCCCTGGCTTGGGTTCTGTTGCATCCCACTTGAGCTCGTTTTCAAAAACTGCTGCATTGAATCTTTCTGTAAACCATTTCTGAAACAGTAAGAAATTTGATCAGCTTGCAAGATTATTTGTAATGCAACTACCGGATTTTGATTGAGTGACCAAACTGAATGAAGCAACCTTCAGTAGGCACTTCGGAACAAATAAAGTTTGGTGACACCAAGGTGAAACCTTGCTATAAATTTAGTGACTACCAGTTTTTATATGAGCAATACAGACCTGATAGCGAGAATTTCCGATGATAGTCTTCGCTATAGCAGATCCAAATGGGAAATCTTTTGAAACTTGTTCTACCATAATTTCCGCCCCTTGCAATTTGGCTCCGTGCCTGTCTGAGACATGGATAATAACTGCACGCTTCCTTTCCTGAATCATATAAGAAGCATTATGTCAGAGGTTTCAAGGTAAAAAATGTTTCTTTAGGGATTCTCCGCGGATTGATGGCAGATTGGGGAAATTCTAGTTATCTTATTCATAAATTCTAGATTATGTAAGTTTATGTTCTTTAATATTGTATACTTGTCTACCTTGTAGATTTTACTCTGCTGATTCAACCCCCATTGCTCCTTGGTGAATGGCTGCAGAGAAGCACTTGCAATCTCTATGTTAATATCTCTACCAGCTGAATCCTGTTAAACCAAAGAGCAAGTAGTTCACATGAAAAGGTAAATTCACTGCTTTTTAACTCCTCTCTATTTCTTTCCTAATTATACTCCTACTAAAAAAGCTAATGAATACCTGAAGATTTAGCTTGGACAATTTTGATGATGATGTCAATACAAATCCACCCTTGAGAAATGACCAGCAACCTTGCTTGGCAATAACAGTTCCTATGCAACTTAGGTTAGTTTCTTCCATCACGAGACTAGCCCTTACGAGAGATGAATCCGCATTCTTTATTTTGATCCAAACTGTTTCATTCAGAAGTAGCTTAGTTATTTAAGTAATTCTGATTTGTACTTGTACGAGTCTCTGCTCATACCTTGACAAAATTTGACTTTCAATGAAACCAAACAAAATAAAACTATACCTGAAAAACAATATCTGTTGCCCTCGGTGAGGTTTTGCAATAAAAATGTAGGGTAAGAAACTTGACCTCCATTATCCAGAATACTTCGTAGGAAATTCGGAACTTGATCTTTGAGGATACCACCGTTGTAAAGTGGCTCCTCAGGGTGCTGTTTACACTGGACAGTATTAGGACAGAAAAAGAAAGTTAAATCTTTGTTTACTAAATGGTATATATTGATCGAAAGAAGACTAACCAGCTTTTCCACTTACTTGCGTATAAGCAGAAGAGTCGTAAAGTGGCCCGTCTACAATAAACACGTAGTAAATGAAAAGAAAATTCTAAAACGAAGCCACATAGAGAGAAAGGAGAGAGAGTACCATAACACAAAACCAGGGAATTGCTGAAGAAGAGGAGAAAAAATAGAGAACAAATGAATGCAAGGTACTCCATGCTCTTTGATTATCTGCTTAAAATTCTGAGCTTCAGAAACATCAGATTCGGTTTAAATGCAGCCACACAAAAGAGTTAAAGAGTTAGTGTCCACAAAACCTAGGCAGAGCTCAAAGAGTGTGGCATCACAAGAGAAATAGTAGTGTGTTTCTGAGAAAAACCGTGCCTATTCACATGCTGATATGGGATTGAAGGATGTTTGGTTAAGCTTAACAATAAGTAGAGAAAAAGTAAGATTTTGTACTGAATTAAAACTTTTAAGAAACCTCAGACATTGCCGGCAAAGAGAGTTAATTAAGTCACTTTGAAGCTTAGCCAAACATGTTCTCTTTATTTAAGTAATATGAAAAAGAGTAATTCTATTCAATTGGGGTTACAATCACAATCTAGGTGGCGTTAATGTGACATTAAATGATAGGTGAAATTAAATAAGTCATTTAATTTCACCTTTCATTTAACCTATCATTTAGAGCCACTTAAACTGGGAATGTAACCCCAGTGGAGCTACATAGCATTATTCTATGAAAAATGTCAAAAATCTAGGAATAATGAGGAAGAAACGTTATAATTCATTTGATAATTTCTAAAAGAAAATATTTAAGTGTGTGCAATAACACTTTTCTGTTTTCATTTGCAAATCGTAACCGACAAAGCCTAATCCCAAAACTTGGATCAATTCATTCCCGTGACTGCATGAACATGGTCAAGAATGTACCTTTTATGGCATGTGAATTGGCATCTGCACGACAAGATCCATTCCGTTCCAACTTGAATTATTTATTTTTCTGGAAATTAAATCGAGTTCTGTTGTTGACATTTTTCATTAATTTTGTGTTTACTCTTATAAAGAGTCGAGAATTATACGTAGGTCGATAATCTAATTGTGTGACATTCGTATTAAATACAATTAGGGTTGGACATTGTTCGATTCATTTCGGTTCTGAAGAGAACCGAACCGAACCGAACCGAAATTTTTGGGTATTTAATAGATGGAACCGTTGGGTCTAAATAAAATTATGGAACAGTTCGGGTTCGGTTCCGTTTTGTTCGATTTTGTTCGGTTCCGTACCATAATTAATTTTTTGAACATTTACGTCAATACTATATAAATACAACTAATGACATGTTCATCCGTAGCTTCGATTGGCAGTTAGAGAGGAGAAGATGGACTCAGAGTCGGGAGCTTCGATTTGGGCATGTAGATGTAGGTTTTCAATTTATCAAATGATTTGGGGTTAGTGGACCCGTGCTTACCGAATAAAAGTATGAAATTGGAATGCAAATGATAAAAAATTTAAAAATGCCTAGATCTTGGGCTAATAATAAAATTAATAATTAGGCCAAAAAATTGAATTTAGAAATGGGGTTGGGTTGGGCTAACTAGGCCTGAACTTGGCTTCGGAGTTGAAGCATTAATCACTACATTAGTTAATTTGCTAATTTGTTAAGAAAAAAATAAAATAATTTAATTAATTCAATATAAAAAATTAAAAAAATTATTTAGATTCGATTCTTGGTCTAGAACCGAGAATAGAACCAAAAATATTAGTTCTCGATTCAAATACATGTTCGGATATTTAACTTGTGAAGAATATCTCGATTTGGTTTGATTCGAGTTCGGTTCGATCTGGTCCAATTCGATTCTAGAGTTTTGTCCAATCCTAAATACAATGACATTATTGATGTCTTATAGACTTATACTACATATCAAACGTACATTAAGAGGGCGGTGGGAATAAGAGTGTCATCCTAGTTTTGGCTTCATTTCTAAAGGTTGGGCTGCAAATTTTGTACGAGATTGGAGGTATTGCTAGTTTAGTTAAGCATGGGGCAGAAGCATTTATGAATTATTGCACGCCTAGTGCACAGTCAATAAGGATGGCAACGGGACGGGTATAGGGCGGGTCGTCAATTCCCACCCCCGTCCCGTCGGGTATTTTTGTTATCTTACCTCATCCCCATACTCGATTAAAGCGGGATGGGGCGGGATCGAGGCGGGACGGGGCAAGTCTCTTACCCCATTCATCGCCCCATTTATTTTTTCTTTTTATTTATTTTATTTTATTTTTTTATGTTCTTAGTTAATAAATATTATTACTTTTTTACTAATTTGTTAAAAATAACTTATGTTCTATTTAAAAATGATGATAAATTTATTTTTATTTTTTTAATAAAAAACTTAAATTTGAAATTAACATTAAATGTTTTGTAATTCCTGCCCCATTTGGGGCGGGGGTTCACGGGTATCGGGTTAAACGGATTTTTTTGTCATCCCTAACAGTGAATGAACCATTTATGACGCAAAGCGAAATAAGAAATTGAAGCAAAATTTTTAAGAAAATAATTTTTGGAATCCATCAAATTATGAAAAAATAAACTCACGAAATTTTATTAATGTAAAATGATCAAAAATGATGAATTAACTATTGGGTTAATTTCACAAACGATCATTGAAGTTGCGTCAAAATCACAAAACAGTCACTGAAGTTTAAAATTTGCACTAACGATCATTGAAGTATCATCCGTTTCAGTAATGATCACTGAATGACTTTTTCATTTTAATTGGAACTTAATGGACCGAAATAGTTGAAGTTCAAACCTTGATGACCTAAATCGCAAATTTGACACATTTATATTTATTTTCTTAGCCTCCGATTGGATATAAATTTATAAATGGTATTCAATTAAAAATTTTAACTATTCATTTTAAAATTATTTTTTATTATCTACACATTTCGTGAGACCTATTATACTCATTTTATTGTTCTCTTTATAAACCATTTATAAATTTGAAAAACAATGGCTTAAACTAAAATTG
>CAIGRO010125478.1:0-15263 GCA_903798355.1 Fraxinus baroniana
ATGTAAAGTAAAATGCAATAATGTAAAGATAACAAACCAATTTAATGGGGTTTGATACACAATGTGTTCTACGTCCCCGTCACCAAACTCTCTGTCACGAGTAAGGTCAAATGTACTATAATGGTAACTTACAAATAACGAGTATCGAGTGACTTACAATAAGGAGTACTTATCCTTAGGTGACTTACAATAAAGAGCACCTATAATTAACAACAATCAAGTTTTCACAAGTATCTCGAAACCACTAAAGTATAAATGATAGTTTTACTATTAAAAGAACTCTCTTAAAAAATGATATAATCAAGTCAAGTATTTAGAGAGTTAGGATAACACTTCAATAGATAGCAAATANGTTTTACAATTGAAAGAACTCTTTTAACAAATGATATAATCAATTCAAGTATTTAGAGAGTTAGGATAACACTTCAATAGATTGTGAATAATAAAGCTCAAGTGTTTATGACGAGAATCTGATGAATAATTGACAATGAAATAGTTTGTATTTTGCATCAAAGTTTTCAAATCAATTATCTCTCTTAACAAATAATGCAAGTTAAGTATGAAAAGAGATTTACACTTAAATCAAAGTGTTGGCAAAGAAAAATTCTACCAGGGATGAAGATGAGATCGTGAAAGGTTCTTTGCAAAATAGAGTTCTTAATTATGAAATAGGTCTGATTGATCAAGAAATTATTTGTAATAAATGAAGTAAAATGTATAATCAAGTAAACTAAATGATTTTTAATAAATAAACTCTCAAAATATCTCTTGTAAGTTGTTAAAAATTGAATGCAAAAGGGATGGGTATTTATAGAGCAAAAGGGTGAGAATCAATCACTTTCGGTTGAGCACTTTCGATTGACCAAAGTGTAAATATAGTCGTTGTAAAATTCACAAATTTTTCTCGCTCGTCTCGATGCCTACTCATAAAACACAATTAAAAGGAAATGATGTAAGAAAAATAAATAATAAGGAAAGATAATATATTAACTAAAAATGAAATTGAAAAAGGGAAAGAAGTCACTCTTTTGCTAGATGATCCTTCAATTTCTTATACCGTCTCCTCGACAACGGCGCCAAAATTTAATTACGCCCAAAGTATAACGCGGTAGTTGTAGTGTAGCTTTGGGGTGTCGTATCCACAGGGAGATGGAAAATGTGTCAAAGGATCAAGCTCTGAGCGAGTACAGCATTTTATTAATACTCAGGGCAATAGTGTTATTGTCGGCCAAGCTTATGTAACGCTTAGAATTCGGACACATTGTTATTTCAAGCGACAGTTACCAAAGCAGTTAAAGGGCAATCTCACCACTATTCAGGAGCCTCGATGATTAGCAGTCCAATGGTGGAGATAACGACGGCAGTTAGAAACGAAAGTTTCATGACAAGTCAGCCATGATGGAGAACGTGGGTAGTTACAGGACGACCAGCAGTTTCAGACGGTTCTACAACAACTGTCTAAAGAGTATAAAAAAGAAGAAAAAACATAGAAAAAAAATAAAATCAAACACTCTCAAACAGAGAATACGTAATTTTCATTATCTTTACTTTCATCGCATCTTACTTTTCTTGTTATGTGTGCTTGCGCCCCTTGGAGGAATTTTGTTTCTCACTCATTGTACATCTTCATAAATAAAAGTACCCCGTTTTGGGACTTTGTCTCAAGAGGTTTGTTCCTTACACAATCGTTTGAACTTTCTCTTAATTGTTAGCGAGGACTGACTTAACCGCGCGAAACAATTTGGCATGCCTAGTGGGACATTGGTGTTTGACGTTTGAAGATAAAGAAAGTGAAGCAATATGCCCCATAAAAACTTTGATAAAGAGCCAGCAAGCAAGTGAATAGTCCAGTCTGTAATCGAACGATGTGAGGAGCAGCAAGGCGCTCTACGAATAGATGGACAGAGTCAAAGTCGTTACGAGTTAATGACGGGATTGAATCCGCAAACCATGCGTGCATTGTTTGGGGAACTTACACAAGACATTGTTGAACAGGTAAATTTGCAAAACATTCGTCATGTGGAGAAACTTATTCAAAATAGGAATGCACATTATAATAATATGGCCAAACAACTAAGTGCTTTGAACGAAATTATGAATAAATTAGTGAGCCAAATCTATCAATCAATCGTGCTAAGCATAGGGAGTCACTTTCAGTCTAGGACGTTGTAGGTTATAATTTCCCAACTCTAAGCCCAAATCAAGTAACAGAACCACCTTTTGGACCCTCTACTTCAAACCAAGGGGGTGGTGGAATGGCTAATTTGAACATTGGTAATGGAGCATCAAACTTGGGGGGTAGCCCAAACGCAAGAGATAATGTCTAAACTAATGGACAGAACCCTATGCGAATTAATGATGGCAGGAATACTCAAGTTAATGGTAATGGTGGTCTAAATAACGGTTTCCCTACCACAAACCAAGTACCAAACATTAGACCTCAATTAATCCCACCAGTGAACCAGCCCGTAGTAGTCCTATATGATCCCAACGCCATGTTGAGGAATCAGATCACATAAATAGTGCAAGATCAAATAGCTTTTGGAATGCGTTCCTTTACCAGACCAACTTATACAAAGCCATTTCCTAACTGGGTAGATCAAGCATATCCATGGCTAGAGGGTATAAAGTACCGAAGTTCTCGTTATTTACCGGTCTAGGAGAAATATANATGTTGAGGAATCAGATCACAGAAATAGTGCAAGATCAAATAGCTTTTGGAATGCGTCCGTTTACCAGACCAACTTATACAAAGCCATTTCCTGACTGGGTAGATCAAGCATATCCATGGCTAGAGGGTATAAATTACCGAAGTTCTCGTTATTTACCGGTCTCGGAGAAATATCTACCCTGGAACATGTAGGGAGGTTTACACTACAATGTGGTGAGGTAATTGATTACTATAAGATGAGACTATTCCTAAGTTCGCTAACGGGAGTATCTTTATCATGGTTTATTAATTTGCCAGCAAACTCCGTTCAAATGTGGCAACAATTGGAACAGTTGTTCCATGCTCAGTTTTACAAAACTGAATCTGAAGTTACCTGGGCCGATTCAGCGAATTTATGTCAAGTGCCAAATGAATGGGTGAAAAATTTCCTCCAGAGATTTAAAATAGCTAGGAGTAAGTGTTTTGTGCCTTTTCCTGAAAAAGAGTTCGTTAAAATTGCTCAAAACTGTTTGAGCCTCAATCTAAAAAAGAAATTCCAAAACAGAGAATTTCCCGATCTCTTTCAATTAAGTGCTAACGTGATTAGGTATGAAAGTCTAGTAAGGGAAGAAGAACAAATGAGAAATTCTAGTAGAGGCACTTATTATATAGACCCAAACTTTGATGTTCATGCCGTTAATAATGAACATTATGATCAGACTGAAGTATGCATGGTCGAATTGGTTAAGGGAGACGCATATGTTTGCCATATGATGGCCAAATGGAAAATACCAAAGAAAAACGAGCCTATAAAAGATGAAAACAAAAAGGCTAGGGTGTTCTCGTTTGACGTGACTAAAGCTGACTTTATATTTGATAAGCTATATAAGGATAAACAGATAAATTTGAGCAATAAGCATATATTGCCAGACCCTGAACAACTTAAGGGTAAGAAATATTGTAAGTGGCACAATGCATGGTCACATATGACTAATAATTGTCTGGTATTTCGTCATGTGTTACAGGATGCCATTGAGTCAGGATGCTTCACGTTCGAAGCGAAGAAAAAGATGGTAGTGGATGAAAATCCTTTCCCACAGCCACTTGGAGTGAATATGGTAACCTCGAGCCTTGAGACCAAGTTGCAAAAATTCAAATTAGTCATAGATGATGGTGAAGAGGATTCTGGACCACACCCTAGTGTTTTTGAACGAATCAAAAAGAAAGAGTCCAAAAATGATGAAACTGTTTTGTATGCCAAATGTAGTAGGGAAATAAAGGAAGATGTGGAAAGACCAGGAGCGTGGCAGTATCACCATCGTCCTGACATTACTCCAAGCTTTTATCCGGGTGGAGGGCAGAATGTTCCATTCCATGGAAGACGGCTTCTTGAGAGACAATTCAGGTCGACGAACGGTAGGAGAGCATTCAGGCCGTAACCTCGCCATCCAAATTATATGACATTCTTTCCAGTATAATGCAGGAAGAATTGTGCCCTTTAACAAAATGACCAGAACCCAGCAAAGGCGTTTCCAACGAAACTATGGACGAATGATGATACAACAGCAGGGATTATCACGTCCTAGGGCGCCTAAAATGCTTATGAGGGCTAACTAAAATGACCTCCCAGACAACAAGGAAGCTAGTCTGGGTGAGTCAATGGGAGAGTTTCCAGAAAGTTCTTCTAGGAGATCAAAATTTGAGCTTGAAAGGAAACCGAAAGATGAAGAAGATCCAGGGCGACCTTTTGCTATTCAATTCAGCACATTGCCTCCTATCATGGCTAATAACTACTTACTAGCCAATGAGTTTAAAAGCAAGGGTGATGATGAAGAAGAAAATGAAAACAATGAGGAAGAAGCTTGTGTATTGGAGTGTGAGGAAGTTCAAACATCTCAGGCGATACATAGTGAAGAGGAAGATGACGATATGATAGACATGGAGAAGGAAATTGACTTAGAAGCAGAGAGGAGGAAAAAAAGAGTATCGTGTAACACATTGTTGAAACAGCTATATCAGGAAGATGTCCGTGAGGTAGATCTATTAGGCGAACTATCTGGGCGTTCCTTTGACTTCTATGTAATATATGGTACTCCAAAAAGAAAGGTAATAGTACCTTGTGCTGAGAAATATGGGTCACCTCCTAGGATATTGCCACCTCCTACTAGTTGGGTAACTAATGAGAAAGCGATGGAAGAAAGTAGGGAAGGGATCTAGGAAGTAGAGACCCAGAACGAAAATCTTGCATGTGGATTTATCGCATAGAGACAAAGCAACAGAAAACAAACAAGAAGTAGAAATAGGTGCAGCTGAGAAAGTCATCTTCAAAAGACCAAATATGAAGTTGACCAAGCATTTGAGGCCATTATATGTGAAGGCCTTGGTTAATGGCATACCGGTGACAAAAGTGCTTATTGATAATGGAGCAACTATCAACATTATCCCGTCCAGAATTATGAGGAAATTCGCAAAGGCAAAAAGCGACGTGAATCCAACGGAAGTGATTCTTACAAGTTTCAATGGAGGAGTAACTTCAGCTAAAGGGGTTATGCCATTGGATATCACGGTGGGAACTACTACCAAGACCACGGTCTTCTTTGTGATCGATGGTCCAACTAGTTACAATGTGCTGCTAGGAAGAGATTGGATTCATGGAAGTCACTGCATACCTTTATCATTACATCAATGCTTAGTTTTTTGGAACGACAAAGGCGAAGCAGAAGTGGTACAGTCAGACCATAGACCCTTTGTTACGAAAGCAAATTCAGTGGAAAAGTTCATGAATGAAGGAAATTATGGACCGGTCGGGGTAGTCCAGGATGAGGAAGAAACTTAGATCGTGGCGCAAAGCGAAGAACTATTTTCAGTAGATGCACTTATAGAAATATTCAGTCAAATGATGCCAAACATAGTGTCCCTGGAAGAACTAGTAATTGGCAAGAAAATAGTCAAAGAACTCTAAATGGGTTGTCGTGGCAAGAAAGTATGGCCGATATTCAGGCCTTCAAAGCCAAATTGATGGTTTTTAATAAAGAATGTAAGGAAAATACGAAAAAAGAAGTAGCTTTGGAGACATTAAACAACAAGTTATCAGTGTTCGAGTTGGAACAAAACATTAGCCGAGAAGTCAACGAGGTGGATTGTTTGAAAGAGGAGTCACCTTCAAGAGGCTCAGATGGAGAAGTAATGGGAATCGCAAAACAGAGGCATGTCCAAGCACAAGATCCTTTGATCAAAGTAAACATTGGCGATGATGGGGAATATCGTCCAACGTTTGTTAGCCAGATGCTCAGTGAAGAGGTAAGCACTAAATGATCAAAGTAAACATTGGCGATGATGGGGAATATCGTCCAACGTTTGTTAGCCAGATGCTCAGTGAAGAGGTAAGTACTAAGTTAATTGCTTTATTAAAGGATTATAAATACTGTTTTGCTTGGGAATATGAACACATATCTGGCCTAGATGGGAGTTTGGTTGAACATAGGTTGCCAACTAGGCCAAACTTTAAACCTCATAAACAACCTCCTAGGCATTTTGCCCCTAATGTGTTGCCTGGAGTAAAGAAAGAAATAGAGCGATTATTAAAAGCAGGTTTTATTAGAACGTCCAGATATGTTGAGTGGTTGTCTAATATAGTACACGTGTTAAAAAAAAACGGGAATTAAGGGTGTGCATAGATATCAAAAACTTAAATTTAGCAACGCCCAAAGATGAATATCCAATGCCTACGGTGGACTCTTTAGTAGATGCAACAACTGGACATGTGATGTATTCTTTCATGGATAGATACTCAGGTTCTAACCAAATCTACATAGTTGAAGGAGACATACATAAAACTGCCTTTAGGTGCCCGAGATTTTTAGGGTGTTTTGAATGGGTAGTTATGCCTTTTGGTCTAAAAAATATAGGAGCAACTTATCAAAGAGCAATGAACCCGATCTTTCATGACATGATAGGCCAATTTGTTGAGGTATATATAGATGACATAGTGGTCAAATCTATTAAAGAGAAAGACCATCTTGAACAACTAAGATGCTCATTTGAACGAATGAGGCAATACAAGTTGAAATTGAACCCTCTAAAATGTGCATTTGGTGTTAGTGCATAGAATTTCCTTGGAATCCTGGTGCACAAAAGAGGGATCGAACTTGATAAAAATAAGGAAAATGCTATTTTAGAGGCCAAACCACCTAGTAATAAGAAAGAGCTGCAAAGATTTTTAGGGCAAGTAAACTTTTTAAGGCGTTTTTATTTCCAACTGTGCAGGACGAATAAAAGCTTTTTCGTCTATCTTGAAGTTGAAAAAACAGGATGAGTTTGTCTAGAAGGAAGAACATCAAAAAACTTTTGATAGTTTAAATATATATTTGTCAAGTCTATCAGTATTGGTGTCACCTACTCAAGGACGGCCAATGAAAGTATACATATCGGCTGAGCAATGATCAATAGCCGGGATGGTCACGCAAGAAGACCAATTTGGCGAAGAAATGGAGATTTTTTATTTAAGTAGACAATTAACAAAATGTGAATGTAATTATTCTGCTATCGAAAAACTATGCTTAGCTTTGTATTTCACATGTACAAAAATTAAGGGCCTATTTACAGCCTATAACTGTTTAATTAATTTCTAATGTTAATTTAGTTAAGTCCAGGCAACATATTAGCTTTAAGGGCCTATTTACGGCCTGTAATTATTCTACTACCGAAAAACTATGCTTAGCTTTATGAAAAAGTCCATGCAACATATTAGCCTACGAAGGATCTTTACGAGTAAACACGCTTTATATGAAGAAACAAAGTCAAATACCTTTCTTTTGGCTACAAGAGGAATGTCATCATCATCATCTGGCGAATTTAGCGAAGTAGAAGTTGGCCTTTTACAACTGGAGATATCCTTAGTAGTGTCGGTTGAAATAGAAGAAGAACCAGATAAGGTAGATTTGGTTGCAGCACATTTAATACGAACATGGGAAGACTTTGGAGGAGAAATAGAATTCTTGGAAGTTGGAGGAATGACCAAAACAGGGAAAACATGAGAGGAACAAGACTCCCCAACAAATGGAAGGCACGATTAACATCGGTCGTGAAGAACCTATGCCTTACAGTCAGCCAGAGTTGAGTAAATAGAGGATGAGTGGCAGAAGTAGGATTAAAAAGAGCTATGGAAAAACCTTAGGTCAAAACAGCATTACGAGTATCAATAGCGTCTACCCCCGCTTTGGTAATGATATGAAAACGGTCCGTCAAATTCTTGGAGAAGCATAAAAGAACAGGCCAAGTCTGGCCGAAACCCAATTGGCGAACAAAGAAATGGGGAGCATATATCTCAACTCCAGCCTTGGCATTAGTGCCGGTCAAGATATCATGGAAAAATTCTCTCCCAACCAGAAATTGAACCCAAACAAACAAAACAGTACCAGCATTGGTCATGGTGGAAGGAGGCTGTATATAAATAGGAATTTGATGAACAGAGAAAGGAAAGAAATAGGGAATGGAATCCAAGGTATAAAAGAATATGAAAACCTCCCTACTGGACATTCTCACGGGGCTCAATTGATTGACAAACATCCCATAGCAGCTAACTGGTCTTGGGGGAGTTTGGAGGACACCAAGTTGTGGAAAATATGCTCTCAACCACAATTGGGCAAGCCAAAGAGGCCCACTACCAGTAGGAGATGCACCATTTTGCAGCTGAGATTGAAGAGAAGCCATACCCCTATAAAAGACGGCTAGGAAAAGCGAACAAAGATTCAAAGACCTACCATGTGCTAACTCGTGTGCCAAAAATGAAAAGTAGCGTCAGATTTTGGCCAAGTACGAATACCTTTCTCCTGGATTGGCTTTAATGGAAAAGGGTTCAGAAATGGAAGGTCTTGAGTGCAGGGAAACAACTGGCCCATTGCAGCTTGCCCCACAGAATCAGCATCAAACTCATTGTGTTCAGAGTTTGCTGATGACAGGAAAACTGGAGATACGTAGGGTTTGGTAAGAAGTTCTTGATAATATTTGAAGTTAAAAGAACTCCCTGGTGTTGCCATTTATCACACGTCTCTAAAAGATATTAGAACGCAAGTGCTTGAAGGAAGAAGCAAGAAGATGAACAGTAATCTCAGAAAGACACAACAATGCGGGATGTGGGTGTAATAGCGCAAAGAAGTGGCATGTCCTGGGTTTATAATAATGGCGTTATATTCCACTTATTGGAATGCATAAGGACACCGCCAAATAAACAATTATAACTAGGACTCTTCCCCTTTCTTAGGAGTTTAAGTATTGTGGAAAGATACAAAGAATGAATATGGTATAAGATTAATAATCGATATTAATTTTGCTATATTGGAGGGTAATTGTTGACGCATAAAAATGTGGACCAATTAAATGGCCCAAGAAGTGAAGCCCCAAATAGGAGATTCGAAAGATAGGCCTAAGGAGAACCATGTGAAAGGCCCAAGATAAAGTTATACGATGGAGCCCCTCATCGCCCAAGTCTACAAGATGCCCAAGCTCTGGGCGAGTACAACATTTTATTAATACTCAGAGCGACAACATTATTGTCGGTCAAGTTTACGGAACGCCCAGAATTCGGACACTTTGTTATTACAAGCGACGGTTACCAAAGCAGTTAAAAGGCAATATCACCATGCCCTACTATTTAGGAAGCCTCGGTGATTAGCAATCCAATAGTGGAGATAACGACGGCAGTTACATGATGACCAACAATTTCGGATGGTTCTACAACAACTGTCTAAAGAATATAGAAAAGAAGAGAAAACATAAAAGAAAATAAAAAGAAATCAAACACTCTCAAACAGAGAATATGTAATTTTCATTATCTTTACTTTCATCACATCTTACTTTCCTTGTTCTGTGTGCTTGCGCCCCTTGGAGGCATTTCGTTTCTCAATCATTGTACATCTTCATAAATAAAAGCACCATTTTTTGAGACTTTATTTCAAGAGGTTTGTTCCTTACACAATCGTCTGAACCTTCTCTTAATTGTTAGCGAGGACCGACTCAACCGCGCGAATACATTACAAGTTAAAGAAAATAATGGATAAAATACAAGTCAAAAAATATAACCTGTCTCTTTGTTGGATTTTGAAGTTTGCTACGGCTTAGTCTCGATTTTTTTTTCTCAAAATCTCTCCATTTTTTATTTTTCTCGTCCTTGTGCCCTAGCTCTTGCCCCTTTCTCTCCTATAATGAATGTAAACTGAAGGGCGAATGAATAATGGAGCCAATGACTAAATTTTCGGCTTATAAATGACTAAAATTGTACCAATGAAATTACCCAAAAAGCCCCAAAACTTTTAGAAAAATTACAAAATAGGGGTAGAAGGTTATGTCCTCAAAATGTCCTTGAGCGCGAAGCAGAACGCCTCGTTGGCACGCCAGCCATTATGCCCAAGTGTTGGTCCAATCCACGCGTATGAAGACCAACTTTGGCTCCTATTTTGTGGCTTCAATCATCCATTATTTGCATGTTAGGTCCTCAACTTTGATTTTACATTTTGGTCCTTGAATCTTAACTTTTATTTCAATCATGTCCTTGATAAATTGCATCCAAATTCCTTCAGATTTTGACACTTGTGTATTTTGGTATCTAAATTCACGTTTTTGTACGGTTTTGATCCCTTTTCTCTTCCTTTTGCCTTGTTCTATTTCAATTGGGAATTTTGACTTACAAAAGTCATATTACATGATGTGAGTAGATATCCACTCAATTAATCAATAATAAACTTATTTAGGTCTTTAATAAGTGTGTAAAAATACACTTATCAAATATCTCAAACTTAAGTTATTGCTCGTCTCGAGTAATATTATCTACTAGGATAATCAAATAACAATTGATAAAAATCAACAATATTAGATAGATTGTCAAATATCCATGAGTGTAAAATTATATAATCAATTCACAAATATACTTCCAAATAGTGCTACCAGAACAAATTGAACTTATCCTATGTTTAATCGGTACGTATTTGCATAGTTAATTTTAATTATCACCTAAACTCGGAAGTTGTAAATCGAATTGGGCCAACCCAACCCTTAGTGGTCACTTTTTTCCTTTCTCGCTCGTGACATTCACATTTTCATATATATTATTCTTTTCTTTCCTGAGATGTTAATCTATAAATTGCTGTCAAATCTGCGAGAGGTCAATGTACTAGGGCTCATGCCCAGACCCTCTCTCAATTGAAAGAAATGAGATTATCGTGGATATAACACATTAAAAAATTAGCCAAATTTCCCCGATGTAGAGGCAATCAAAAAAGCCACCCATTTCTTTACCTCTAAATTTGGTTTAACCGGCAATGTCAACAATCTAGACATGTGATGATTTTCCCCAAAGTTGAGTGTTTCGCCATTTAAGCTTATATTAAGTAATTTAAATCCACTAGTTATCTAAGCCCCCAAATCAATTACCGTTGTTCGATTACTTGCTCATTTAGTGATTATAGCTCATGATTGACCTCNGGCAATGTCAACAATCTAGACATGTGATGATTTTCCCCAAAGTTGAGTGTTTCGCCATTTAAGCTTATATTAAGTAATTTAAATCCACTAGTTATCTAAGCCCCCAAATCAATTACCGTTGTTCGATTACTTGCTCATTTAGTGATTATAGCTCATGATTGACCTCATTTCATTAAGCTTTCTTCTTAACACGTATATCGAGTTTTAAGTCGATAACTCCTCGATGTATTAAAAACCAAAGGGTACCAAATTTTAATATACCCCTACAAACTTGCTAACTCGAGCAAAAAAGTCTACAAAGTGAGGCATAGGATTAAACAAGTGCATGCCCTTTTTGAGCAAGACAAAAATATATGGGACTTAGATCCATAGCATATGGTCATTACATAACTTATACTTATTAGTCAAAGATAGTCCACATAAATATACTCAACATGTATGGAACTAACATATTCTAGATAATCTCCTTTACCAGCTTGACCATCTCCAAACTTATCTTACAATAGGGTAAAGTGATAGAGAATATAGGTTGATAGAAATTTATAAACAACTCACAACCTAATTCTACCAATTCAAAACTCTCTTCATCAATCAAAGATTCCAATCCTAGACAACAATTGATCATGATTATTGTGCTAAAAATAACTTAGTATCTTACATAGATAAGCATTTTTTTCAAAAAGAATTAAGCACAAATAACATATTTGGTCATATCTTATGAATCAATAATAATTTTAAATATCAAACTATCCTTGGCTAGCAAGACTAACTAAAATGTTACTCACAATCAAAGCAAAATAAATCAACATCCCCAAATTTGAGTCATATATGGTCTTCATTGTGAAAGAGAACAAAGTAAAAAAAAAAAAAAAGTGAGGTTAATGAAACTTCCCCGATTTGATGTATTAAGCACAAGTAAATTACAAAATATAATTATTAAGAGTAAGAAAATAGGGTTGATCCAAACAAGAGCTTATTTAAAGTATTTAGCTCGACTTTTGGGAATTTGAGTCATGGACATCTAAAAAAAGCTTTAGTGATTTGCTTAATTTTCTTTTGGTTTTACTCCACTTTTCATTTATTTTCCAAAACTCTACCTTGTCCCTTTGAATATAATATGACTTGCCTATCCATCTGCTTCAAATCCAACTATGTAGACTTTCACCTCCTCATAGGTTTTAATCCCAAAATCAATTTTTGGGCAATCAATGAAGTCAAAAGAATGTATGTTAAGTTCATCCTCCTCGTTGAGTGCAGCATCTTCGTTTTGTTCCTTTGTGATTACTTAGTCACTATCTTTGAGCTCTTCTTCAATAGTTGATGTCTCCTTGGATTGAAATGACTGGCCTACAATCTAAATCCATAGGCCATGACATGTCTTTCCTATCTTCTCCTTCAAGTGGATTATATCCCAACTTGTAAAATTGGTCCCAGTCAACGGCATCTCACTTTGGTATGTTGTTTTCATCCAACTTGGTAAGTTCATGATAATATTTTGCAAGTACCTTCTCATTTAACAGGGGGGATCGTCTCCCACAAGCATGATATCCTCATCCCGATGGTCATGTACATAACTTTCCACGAGCATTTAGCTTTCATCATATTTGTCAAGTGCTTGTTTTCAACATCTTAAGTATTGTCTAAACCCAAGAAATTTTGACTTGAGTGCATCAGTGAACGAATACAATCATTGCCCAGTAGAATTCATCATGTACCAAATTTCATGATTCGGGTCTCCTCTAATTATATCTTCATCGGCCATGTAGATATTAGTCATTGTAAAATTTTTGTTACTTTACTATCATCAAAATCATGCATATATAGCTGAAAAATATATCGAAAGAATACAAAATATAAGACAGATCAAAATTGTGGTTGGTAGCCAAAAGATACAAAAAGAAAAGGGCAAATAATGAAAAAAATTAAAACTAAAATTAACTAAAGTAGTAATCAAAGTAAATACATTACTTAGCAACGACGCTAAAAATTTGTTTGCTAAAAAATGTGTACCGCAAGCGCACGGATTGTGTACAAGTAATAAAGTAGACTAGTGAGTTCGAGTTGTTGATCTCACAAGGAATGTTTAATTAATTGAAATTTTTTTAATTTAATTCTAACCTAAAATTTTGATTTTGAAAATTTCGCAAATACTAAATACTCTCCAAAAATAACAAAAAAATTTGAAAATTAAGGAAAACTGGAAAGATAAAGTAGTCGGGATTAATGATTTCATTTAACCATCGTCTAATTAATTTCTCCACACACAAATTAACAAATTACTCATCTAGTATGACAAACTCGATTTTTATATTTTTAACTAATTATCTCTATTAAACGAAATTAACTCTAATCAATTGGTTTAACCTATTATATCTCTACGTCGATTAAAATCCATTCAATAACATTAAATCTTAATGAAAATAACTCAATGAGCCACTTAGGGTTAGGAGTATATCACTATTATCTACAAGAACCTAGGGTATTTACTATTTGTCTAAAATGCACAATATTTTCTCAAATATTGCACAAATCCCTCAACACAATCATTTATTGGCCAAATAAATGAAAAACATTAAATACAGTAATAAATACACATGAAAGTAAATACTTTAACAATAAAGAACAAATATTGAAATTCACCAAGTTAGGTTAAGCTAAACCAATTATCCCAACAAAAATAACTAAGGTCATTTTATATAAATGATAAAAATGAGAAGAGAAGATTTATAGAAGTACATTACAAGTGAGATAAAATAATGGATAAAGTACAAGACAAAAGATAGAACCCTTCTCTTGGTTGGATTATTGAAGATTGCTATGGCTTGGTCTTAATTTTTTCCCAAAATCTCTCCACTTTTCATGATTTTTCTCCTCTTTGTGCCTTAGTTCTTGCCCTATTTTCTCTTGAAATGGATTTAAAATGAAGGGTGAATGAATAATGGGGCTAATGGCTGAATTTTTGGTTTATAAATGACCTAAAAATGTACACAAGAAATTACCTAAAAAGCCCTCGCAACTTTCAAAAAATTACAAAACGAGGGTAGAAATTTTTGCCCCCGAAATGCCCCCGTGCACGTTGCCAACACTGCGGGTTTACTGACCGTGTTGGTCCAGTCTGCGCGTGCGGCAAACTAACTTTAGCTCTCATTTTGCAGCATCAGTCATCCACTATTTGTGTGCCAGGTCCATCGACTTTGATACTGCATATTTTGATTCTCGAATTTTAACTTTTATTTCAATCATGCCCTCAATAAATTCATCCAAGGTCCTTCAACTTTTGGTAATTGTGCACTTTGAACCCCAAATTCACGTTTTTGTACGCTTTTGGTCATTTTCTCTTCCTTTTGCTCTGTTCTCTTTCAATTGAGAATTTTGACCCACAAATGCCATAATTACATGATTGTGAGTATATATTCGCTCGATTAATCAACATTAAACTTATTTAGACCTCCAATAAGTGTGTGAAAACACACTTATCACGTTTTCTCAGAACTCCATAGCGTAATGAGAATGAAGAGAAGGTTCTGTAAAATGAACCAAATGTGATGTAGAGTAGAACCTACGGAAAATATACATTAAGAGTCTATGTATATAAACATAATCATTATTGCAAACAATTTTGGACTAAATGAAATCAATTTATTGTAGAATATTCAACAAAAAATGTGCAATTAGGAAAACAAGAGAAATTTCCAACAACATTGTGAAAGTAAAGAAACAAAATGGAGAAATGGAGAATTCAAGTTAGAATCACATTGAGAATTTGAGGTAACGAAGGAAATGAAATGCTTGCTAGGCGTTAGGAGTGTGCGCGGTTTGTTCGATCTAGTTTTGAAGGGAATCGAATCGAACCGAACCGACTATCAATGGGAATTTTAGAAATAGAATCATTGAATACATATCCAACTATAGAACGGAATAGGAACCGAACCAAACAGTTCCAATTCGGTCTAGTTCGGTTCTTTATATTGAAAAAAAAGTTATATAAATAAAGTATGAAATCACTTATCAAATTGAAAATAGACAAAAATAGAGTATAAAATCACTTATCATTCTTGTAATCTAACAACATAAAAATTCAATTAAACAAGGCAATAAACAAAAATCCACTCAAGATCAACTTATAAAAGCGAAA
>CAIGRO010125482.1:0-10394 GCA_903798355.1 Fraxinus baroniana
AGGGTATATGTGGAAATGAAAAATTTAATACATGTTTAAAATGGAAACAAGACTATCTTTTTGGGACGGACTAAAATAGTATACAGGACTATCTTTTTGGGACGGAGGGAGTAATATTTATCTCTTTTCAAATTTACAATCAAATCGAACATTACAAACAAAACGAACACCAACATCGAAGATTTTATCAATCTTGGGCTCAAAATATTGTACCCTTTTGTACAAAATGTAAAACCTCAAACCCTAACACTCAAAGAATGAATCTCAACTACTTCAATTGACCAAAAATACTACCACACATTTATCAACTTTTTCCTTCTCTTTAAGAATCAAGACTCAACATTCAAACAGAATCACCCCAAAAACTAGACTTTTTGGATAACACAGAAAACAGAAGGAACTAGAAAGATATCGAGACTCCAAAGGGTTCTACACAAGACAGGAACGAAAAGTGCAAATTAGGGCAATCACTCAAGTACTATTTGTACACATTATCATCACCGTTGATATCAGTAAGTGATCAATAGTCCAGAGCAGCACACATGTCACCTTATATTAGGCTCGGGTTATGGGCTTCTTCATTTGAGTTATTGGGCAATGGTTAATCAACATATTGGGTCAAGCCCAAAATTTCATCATTGCCCCCAACTATTTTGGACTAGGCCCTTTTTTGCATCACAACCCAAACAAAGTAAGAAATTTTGAATGCAAACGACTTGTCAAAGTATTTGCATTTACAGATATTGTGTAAAATATAAGGCTAGGAGCCCGTTAGGTAGAGATTAAAATCGGATAAAAATTGAAAAACTAGCCGTTATTGTTGACGACTATATTTTCAATTTTAATTGGATTTTAATCGGTACCAAACGGGCTCTAGAGTTTTAATTGCCTATAAAAATTAAAAAGTGGAAATTACATCCATCCTTACTTTTGGAGATTCAATTTCTAAAACTAGATTTTATGTTTTTTTTTTTTTATAAAAAATAATTTATATACACCCACAAATCCCTAAATTTCTCACCCCTCTCTCTCTCTTCTAATTAGGTGTGTCGTCGCCCCCCCTCTCTCTCTCTCTCTCACAATATTTCTCCCCCGCCACCACACCGCCGGCACGACACCTCCGCCACCACCTAATTGTAAATCGCGCCAGCAGCCATATCGTCAAAATCTCTGCAGAGCGTGGCTGTAGCGCCTCATACCACCCCGTCTGCACCTGTTGCGACAGCAGCGTTGCGACTGCCGGCGTCGCGCTACGCCGACAGTCGCGACAGCGATTCTGCAGTGCAGTGCCTTCTCCTGTCCGATCTCTCCCACAACCGTCTCTCTATTCCCAAACCGAAATCGCCGACTCCTCGCCGCTGAAACTCTTCTCTCTAATATCGTCGTCGCTGCAACTTTAAGGATCTGCTGTGAAGCCATTCCGTGACTGTTTTCCCTTTGAGTCAATTGAGACTAAGTAACAGCGAGCGCCTCCAAATCGAGCCTATCGAACTTCAGTTCCCATTCGAATTGAAGAAGCAGATTCCTCGCTCTATGTAAGAGTCACTGTGTTGATTTGATCTTGTCTACTGTATTGTCCAATGCTTTGTATGCGTGGGTTCAATCTTAGTTCATCCATTTTTGGTTCATTTCCAGTTTTTTCTAATTTTTTGCAGTGAAAGCGTTCTTTGAAGAAAGCCATTGTAAAGTAGTGGGGTTGAGAATGGTGGCGGTTGTGGTTGTTTCGCCAATGGTGGCGGTGTGTTGATGGTTTTGGCGGTGGCATGGGCAGGTTTGTGGTGGGTTCAGATCTTGTCGACGGTGGCGATGTGATGGAGGCGTTGGCAGTGTGTGCTTGATGGCGATGTCGTGGTCGTGGCGGTGATTGTGGGTAAGATGAGATGGGAATCGGTGTCTGTGACCAATGTCGTAACCTGAGCCATGTGCCGTGACCAAGTCCGTGACCTGAGCCATGTGATGTGACATATGCCGTGACCTATGTCGTGTGCTGTGATCGTCGATGGCGGTGATCGTCGATGGTAGTGGTCGTGGTGGTGGGTGATAGTAAGATGGTGGAGGTGCGGTGGTGCGACGTGGTTGGTCTATGAAGTAGTGGATGTGTGTGGTGCGATGGTGTCGTGGTCGTGGTGGTTTGATGAGATGGGGCTTGGTCTCTGTGACCAATTGTGTGACCCGAGACATGTGTTGTGACCTATGCTGTCAGGGGCGGAGGCTCATTAGGTCCAGTGCGGGCAAATGTCCGCACTAAACTTTTGCGAATGTATTTTTCTGGCATGGATTCAATTTCCTATTCTACATTTTAGCTTCACGCCTTCACCACAAACTAGGGTTTATCAAAATTCCAAATGGCTACAATCAGAGCCACAACTAGCATGTTCCTTGCAAGATCAATTTTTCGCCCCACTCTCTTCACAAATCACCGTACGTTTCTTCCGTACGGCGTTGCCGGCGGCGAGCTGCGGCGGAGTCTACTGGAGAGTTCATAGCAATTCCAGTAATTCAGGCGGCGAGGAGAAGAAGACGTCGGCTCGACTTGTTGAGGTCCAGCGGCTTCTCTATGAAGCAGAAGAGCGGTTTAAAGATGCCGGTGCTGGTGCTGATCCCGTTCCTAGAATTACTCTCGATATACTTTGATATATTCGTTTTTTATTCATAAATGGTTGCCAACATAAATCTGTCGTGTCAATGAACGTTTAGTATTTTACGGATTTCAATTACGGATGCTAGTCATATGTGTGTGAATTGTTACTTAACAAGGTGGGCTGAACTGAAATATTGAATCTGGTGATAGTGCATAATTGTGATATGACATGCTAATTTGTCATAACAGTTAACAGGATAAGTTATTAATTTGTAAGAAACTTACTAGAGCTTGAGAATTCCAAGAAAGTAGAGTTGATTTTGATTTTTACTTGCCTTATTCCCAACATTTGAAGCACACTTAAGGTGTAAACTCAATCACAATGGAAAGAGTTCCTTAGCAACCTTCGAATAGCTTTTATATAGATAATGGTTTCAAATTTGAAGCACACTTAAGGTGTAAACTCAATCACAATGGAAAGAGTTCCTTTGCAACCTTCGAATAGCTTTTATATAGATAATGGTTTCAAGTCTTTTTGTTTCCTCAGTATTTTACACCCGAATTTTGCATATTTTTCATGTCTTTCTTGCAACACCCATCATCTTGAACACAAGGAAAATATGGGACTTATTGGTGGTTATGACATGTTGGAGGATTACACACACCAGATAAACACATGAAGGGGGTGTCGAATGATTAAGGAGAGAGAAACTGAGGCCTTATGATCATATGTTATTTTTTTTGGTTTTCATTTTAATAATGCTGGTATCCTGAAATCCTTCATGTTCTACATCTGATATTGGATAGGAATGACTTGGCAAGGAGTTTTTCCTCCATTTGGTTTAGATGTCAAATCAAAACATGGTCATTCTTCAAATTTTATTTTCCACATGCAGATCATGTTACTGTAAGCTATGCAAGGAGTGGCGGGCCTGGAGGTCAAAATGTCAACAAAGGTCTGTGATGCTTCATTTTGTACATATCTACAATTTAATCTGTGATCTTCTGCATATTGAAGACTTTAACTGGATAGTTTCTTAATCTGCAGTAAACACGAAGGTTGATATGCGATTCAATGTAAAAAATGCATACTGGTTAAGTGACAGGGTGAGAGATAGAATTATGCAAATGGTGAGTTACTATCTTCTACTGTTAATTATACTTTTTGCAGAGGCAGAGTGTTTTATCTACCCTGTTTGGTTGCCTGGAATTGGGTCCTGTAGGATATATCATGGATCGCACTCTTGCTTCCACACTTGCTATCACTTAGTAGCCTGGGCATTAGAATTTGTTGACTATTTCTGTGTCCTCTCTTCTCGATATGGGACCTCGTGAATTGGTGAAGTAAAGGATTTAATATATTTTTTAAGTTAAACTGTGAGACTAATTGCTTAAAACTGGATTCGAGTGTTTTGATATTAGGGGTACAGAAACCTGATTACTTAAACGTCAAAATATAGGGATTAAAATTGAGAATCATGGACCCAATTTCATCCTGGTGTTTTAATTCTTCAACTTTGAAGATTACAAAGAACAAAAAAAATAGCCCTCACCACACATATCAATTCTGATCAATATCGTGAATGTTTTGAAATCTTTTTCCGTGCACATCTTCTTCTACTAAAATTTGCCAAAAGCCTTCAACTCAATGCTGAACTTAGGTGGCGCTTCAACCTACCTGTCATAGTAGACAGTTCTCCATGGTGTAGAGAAGGGTAAGCTTGTTAGGAGTCTATTTCTGTGAACTCATAACCATAAAATGAGAGGTTTCCAAGAATATGGTAATTGAGAAACCTATCCTTCCCATCTTCGCCACATCTAAAATCCCCATAAAATAATCATAGAAAAAGTGTCCAACATTTCCTGTTGCATAAAATAAATTATTGTTTGATTTTTATAATTTTATTTGTACAGCTGAGAACCAATGTATATCTTTTCAAAACTGATAACTTCCACACTATTGACAGGAGAAGAATCGGATCAACAAAGACGGGGAGCTTGTGATTTCTTCAACAAAGACTAGAACTCAGAAGTTAACATTTACCAACTATCTTGTGTTTTCTTTCACTATTGTTGCCAGAGCAGTTGCTCACATTCATCTTTTGTAATTAGGGGTAACGTTGAAGACGCTTTGTCAAAATTACAGGTACTAAATTACCAAAAAATGAAATTACAGGTACATGTACAAAATTTAGTATGTTGCATGCCTTGTTTTGGGTGCAGCAAAAAAAGTCAGCTGTACCATCTAGCAAAAATTGTAAAAATTATCATCAGGCGTTTAAATGATAGTTTCATGTGAATTATTGATTGTTCTTGAATGAATGAGACAGGCAATCATTGAAGCTGCTTCATATGTCCCACCACCTCCTTCAGAAGCAACAGTGAAAAAGATTGCTAAGTTGTAAGTTGTCGTCTGGTCAAATTTTTTACCTTGTCTCTACCCCCACCCCTTCTCAAGAAGAGGAGCAGCACGATCTCTTCCTTTGATTTCTTGATTAAAGTTTCTATCCATTATTTTGAAGTTGATGGATGCAAGTGATTGATATGGATTGACTTGCTCTTTCTCTCATTCAAAAGGTCTGCCATTGGGGAGCAGAAACGTTTGGACAAGAAGAAAGCCCAATCTCAGAAGAAATCACTAAGAAGAAGCCGGGACAGTTGGGATTGAACTGTTGGGAGCAGAAAGCACAGTTTGTCAATACTTATGTATGGATAAGATTTAGGCTCCGTTTGGCAGGGCTTTCGAAAAGCCTAAAGGCTTCTCTTGGTCAAAAGAACTTTTAGAGGAAGCCGGCCTAAGGTGGCTTTCTTAGTAAGCTCTTCTATAAAAACCAAAAGCAGAAGTCCTGTCAAACGGGCTCGTAGTAAATTGCTACAAAAAAGCCACTTGTACATCACTTAGAGGGTTGTAAATTTACGGCCCTCTCTAATTAATTAGTGGGTCCCTCACTAATTAGAGAGTGCTGTAAATTTACAGCCCTCTAAGTGCTGTGAGTGCAGCACTGTTGAAATTGTTATGGTTCCATTTCAATGATTTTGAGGATGTTTCATAATCTTGCTTTTGTAGTTGTTCAGCACTACAGTTTGGTAAACACAGATCACCAGCCTTTAAACCAGTTAGTGAGCTGATACTAACGAAAGAAGAGTGCCAATTTAGTCATCTCTACTTTTGGACATGCTGGATGTAGCATCATAGAAATTACTCCTTTAGATCCTAAACTAATTATTGTGATTTGTGAATACGAGGTTCTACATAGATGAGATTTTGAAGATAAGCTTCTTGTCAGCACGAATAGAGTTGCTAATATCTTGTACAACATTATCAAGTTTATACTGTTCATGTAGCTTTTGCTGCATTGCCTGCAATCTTGTGAAACTTGTGTTACAAGATTGGGTTCTGTTATTGAGATTGAAGCCTGTTTGGTATGGTTTAAAATCCAATTAAAATTGAAAATATGGCCGTTATTGGGTCTCACCCGTCTAATAAAAGTCAACAAACGGCTATATTTTCAATTTTAATCTCTACCACACACCCTTTGAGAATTCACCTCTGTACGTCAAATACTTGGACTCCATCAGATGACGCCTTAGTACGTGATTAGTTTTAATGATCTTGTTAACTAATTCTGTTAAGACTCCAATCCAAATGGGAGTAATTCGATTGCTTGAAAATTGAGGTCTACAGAAGTGAAATTCAGGGTGTGTTTGAACCTCATTATTTTGGAATAATGTATTTTGAAATAGTAAATTGATGAAGAATTTGTGGTTGAAAAATAAGGAAAAGTTATTGATGTGATGGAAAATATTATTTTATTGAAGAATGTGTGGTTGAAAATGAGTAAAATAATGAGAATGAAAATTTTAATGTATACTAAAAGAGACATACTGTTCTACTTAAAAATACGGTAAAACCTCTGACATTGAGTGCAATTAAATGAAACTTTGCTCAAGACATTGACAATAAAAGGGTTTTTGTCATAAAAAAAGAGAATCATATTAAAGCTTCGTTCGGTAGGGATTAAAATTGAAAATATAGTTATTATTGGATTCCACTCGTCTAATAAAGTCAACAATAACGGTTAGTTTTTCAATTTTAATCCGATTTTAATCTCTACCGAACGGGCGTTAAGTGTACATTTCATATATTTTTGTGTACATTCATCATTCTATTGTATTTTAAAAAGTGTTGGGCGAAAAAGTTTGTTTTAAAAATTGTCTAATTGTATATCATTATATGGCAAAATATCATAAATGACGTAAATAAAGATTTACATGTATGATTGATACAAAAATGATTGGAGTAAAAATTGATTTATTTTTTAAAATTTTCAAATGGCAGTGGCCAAGCGTGATTGGACAATAAAATCCACCATTTCCCTTCATTGGCATTTCATTGAACATTTGAAGCGCATCTCAATTTGAAAAGCCCTTGTTTGACAGTTTGAGCTCCATTTATTTGAAATTTTTTTGGAATAGTATTTTTTTTAAAAATTTTGGCTTGCTCTTCAAGAATCAACTGCACGTGTCAGCACCATCAGGTCCAGCCTCGCTACGTGTCCTCTTCACCTTTCTTCCTCAGTATTATATACCCCCACCCACCACCACCAACGCCGTAGAGGGCCACCGTTCCCGTCCAGCAACAATCACAAAATGCGCCGCCTCAAAACCTCCGTCCAGTTTCTCAAACACTTTTCCACCCAATCCCGTCTCCAGGATGCGGGTCCCATGGCCTGCGTTTTGAGAACCCGGTCAGTGATCCGATTCAAAGGACTCGACACCATTAAGTTCCTTCAAGGTCTGGTCACCAACGACGTGCGGAGGCTTGATGACCCGGAACCTGCGGGTGAGAATAGCACCACACCCAACATGCCTATCGTCGCTGTGCCGCCTGTATACGCTGCATTGTTGACTCCTCAAGGGAGGTTTTTGTATGATTTCTTCCTGTATCGGCCGCCACGGTCTGATGAGAAGCTCGATAGGACTGGGGCTGGGCCTGGGCCCAACCCCGGTGAGCTGGAGATTTACGCTGATGTTGATCGGTCTGTGCTTGATGAGGTCTTGATGACCTTAAAGAAGTGAGTTTTGGGTTTTTATTTTGTTCGATTAAAGTTTGAGTCTTCACAATATTGAAAATTAGTAGACTTGAAAAGGCAAATTTATGAATTAAAGTTTTAACTTTTTAAATGCTGTAATTGTAAGAATTGTATTGACAGCAAAATGCTTTGTGGTTGCTGTATGAGAGGATTATCCAGGTATCACAGCAGTAGGACACACACAACCTGCTCGAGCAATCTGTGCTGCAGTTGCAAATTCTTTAGCAGACATCACATTTTGTCCAGGGAGTGAAGATAGGCTGATGACTGATGAGTTTTAAACAAAAAATGGCTACAACATGGTGCAATAACTACAAAATTTGTCAAAATTTTAGACCATTGTTTTTTCCCCACTCTTTGAAACCTATGTTTGATTGATTCATTACCCTACATGAGAATTCTGTGTCATTAAAGTTTAAAGGCAAGTGCTATAGAACATTGACTAAGACTGGTGCCTTATGCTTTTGAGCGTTGGGCTGTTAAATGTTAAGATGCTCATGAGGTGAATGTAGTGGAAATGGGAATGTTAAGATGGTTGTGTCCCCATTCTAAACTCGATAAGATAAGAACTGATTATATTACTGTACGTGGCACTGGTTGATGATAAATTAAGAAATTAAAAACTTAGGTGGTTGAGTCATGTTTAGCTTGATCTAAAAAAATCCACTTTGATAAGAGGTGAAGTTTGGGTAGACCAAATTTCAAGAGGGAGTGATACTGTGATAGACAAATTAACATGACTTGTCATAGTTGAAAATTATTTAGTTGTTCTAAATCTCCTAGTAGATTGAGCAATCAATTGAATGGATTGGACCAACCCAAGCGGCCATTTTCGACTTCCTGAATTAGGAGAGCAAGTCTCTCTTTTTATGGGGTCATGAAATCCATTATTGGCTAAACAATTATCTGGTTATGGAAGAAGTATTCATGCACCGGACCTCAAATTTATGGGGGATAAGGCTTTAGTCTTTTGTTGTAGTTCATTAGATACTGGATATCATATGTTATAGGTAGCTACTGATGCTGTATAAGCCTTGACATTTCAATCGATGTAATGTTATTTTTTATACCATTTTATTATATGTGAACATTAGAATCTCTTAATTGAAAACCCTTTTTCATTGATAGGATGATTTAGCGTTTTTAAATGTCATGGGGAAATGGTGAATGTGATAATAAAATATCAGTTATAAAGACGATCAAGACAGAGAGTTAAAATTGCACTAAGAGCAAGAAATTTATGTGGTTGGGCAATGTGATTAGGGAGGGATCATAAATTTCCACTATTGAAGTGTGAATATACAGTTGAGTATTCCTCTCAATCTCGTGCAATATTCAAGCCCCAATTACACCTGAATTATCTCTCCATTGAAGCAGGCCCTAACTTTATGCCAGAAACACTTTCTTCCAACAAGAATTTACTATATTTGACTGAGACTTTATGTTCTAGCTCTTGTTGCAACCTTACCACCAATGCAGGGTTCATATTCTTGTCAAACCTTCCACAGGATTTTTCCTACTGTGGCGTGAGTGTGATTACACTACAAATATAGTTTCCCCAAAAGCCACTCTGCGTAGGAAGACGTTCTTGGATACTTGATTTTGTATGTATCTAGTAAATCAACAGACACATCCTATACAATTAAAGCATTCCTCCCAACCAAGTGGTTACCACAGAAACATGATTTGGTATACAAACTGATGGTCTTCTTTTTTGATCTATAATTCCACTCTTTGTAGTTGAGTGACATACAAGTTAAACTTGGTGATGCCCGCTTTGGACTTCTGAGTCATCTTCTGTTTTCAATTCATAAGCAGAAAATTTTCTTCATCGGTTGTACAACAATGAAATATTCTAGCTCTTGTTCTCCCCAGCAATGAAGACCTTTATGTTTATAGTTTTGATGAGCTTAACTAGTCTTTGGATAATTAGGATAACCAAAAAGAAAGTTGTGAGTTTGCATAAACCTTGGGCAATTATAATAAACAAAAAGAATTTGCCTTTGAGCAAATTCAAATATTAACTTCTGCAATAAATTCTGGTTTTGCAGATATCGTTTAAGGTCCAAGGTTGATATTGAAAACATGACAGAAGAGTTCTCTTGCTGGCAACGGTTTGGTGGAAAAAATTCTTCGTCTGCAGAAGAATTGGAAACTGATTCAGTTGGCTGGGGTGGTACTGTTGACTTCTCTGGCGTATCAGCTTCACAGGGACACAAGTCTGGTTGGCATTGGGATAACGATCCCAGATTGGATTGCCTTGGAGATAGAAGCATCTTTCCTTCCAACACAACACGTAAGAAAGTTCTTTCAACCTTCTCATGTCTTAGTGTTTGTTTGGGAGAGATTATTTGAAGTGAAAAATGATTTTTTTGGAGAACGCGTGGTTAAAGAGTATGGAAAAGTTATGAGTCCGCGTGCAAAATTATTATATTGGGAGAATATTTTGTTGAAAATGAGATGGGGAAAAATGATTTTCAAATAAGCTATGCCAAACAAACGATAATTTTGTTTCATCTATCTTACTTGGTCCATTAAGTGGTCAAAACATTGCCTCACATTACTCCGGGCTTGAAAATCTTACTCACTTTCGAAATGAGTTAAAGTTGGAACTTTGAAATAAAAATAGTTGGTTTGCGCCAAGGTTTAAAAAGGCAAAACTAAAAACTGAGGCAGTTTTTCTTTATGAGGCGATGCGTAAGTCTCACAAAAAACAAAAA
>CAIGRO010125495.1:0-14630 GCA_903798355.1 Fraxinus baroniana
TATATTTTTTTTTCTAATATACCCCTACTCATGGATCTCGAATTAGAGGATGATGGTAACTGTGAGAGAGGGATGGCGACGGGTTGATGTGGGTGACTGTTGTTAGGACTTGAGAGAGATCGGAGTGGGGCATGAATTATTTTTTATAGTTAACACCAGTGTTATGCATTCTTCCCGTAAGCTTATTTGCATTTTCAAAGAGATTAATAAAATGTAATTAATATTTTGAAAAAAATATAAATTTTTATTACATCTTTTCTTGGGCACCTCTACTCAACGATCTCAAATCAGGTGAATGTCCGTGACTATGAGAGAAGGATGGAGGTGGGTGGAGGCATGTGACTGTGAGAGAGGGATGGCTGCAGGTGGATGATGGTGGCTGTAAGAGGACATGGCAGTGAGTTGATGTCAACGACCGTAACTGTGAGAGGGAAAGGTGACAAGTAGATGCTAGTGATTGTGGCTACTAGAGAAAGATTGGAGTGGGTCAAGAATTATTTTATATAAAATACAGAATTAAGCCCAAAAAATAATAAAATATATTACAAAATAGAGTTTTAACTTAAATAGAAGATTACACGAAATTTGAAAAAATTCTCGACTAGAATAAATTATGCGGCCGCATAGTGTAACTCTATGCGATCAAATATATGATCAACCTANCTCTATGCGATCAAATATATGATCAGCCTAAACTCCATAAAGGGGCTTGCGGTCGTATGCCCTGGTCAACTATGCTACCGCATAGTTGTCCCAAACAGTTTCCTCGTCCGCTATTTGAATCATGTTGATCCATCTGATTTCTTCTTCCGAGCCCAACATAAAACTTATTCCCTTGCTTGTTAATTTCGACATTTCATCCACTATAACTTGAGCAAACAATCATATCGTCTCTTTCATCCGTTTTGCTCTCGACTGTGTCATCGGACCTCTTTCGATAATCAATGGATCCTTTCTACGGTTTGACTTTGATGCGATCGACTCCGTGCTCACATCAATGTGAGGTGTCAAAATTTTAAGAATTATTCTATATGTACTACACCCTTACTCTATGCGATCAAATATATGATCAACCTAAACTCCGTAAAGGGGCTTGCGGTCGTATGCCCTGGTCAACTATGCTACCGCATAGTTGTCCCAAACAGTTTCCTCGTCTGCTATTTGAATCATGTTGATCCATCTGATTTCTTCTTCCGAGCCCAACATGAAACTTATTCCCTTGCTTGTTAATTTCGACATTTCATCCACTGTAACTTGAGCAAACAATCATATCGTCTCTTTCATCCGTTTTGCTCTCGACTGTGTCATCGGACCTCTTTCGATAATCAATGGATCCTTTCTACGGTTTGACTTTGACGCGATTGACTCCGTGCTCACATCAATGTGAGGTGTCAAAATTTTAAGGATTATTCTATATGTACTACACCATTTACTACATGGGTGACTTAAACGCCAAGTGGCGCCCCTCTATTGGACCGGCACCCCTCCAATAGAGGGGCGCCACTTGGCGTTTAAGTCACCCATGTAGTAAAGGGTGTAGTACCTCTAGCATCGTCCAAATTTTAATAGGCAACAGCTCAACAGGATTAGCATATCTGAACTCGATCTAATACCCGGTGGGTTTGTGGACTAAATTTGGAGATGTCATATGATTTTTTTTATTATTTTTTTAACAAATTCGTCAATGTGTATAACACAAATGAACTGGCCTATTTTTGTGAGGTGGATCCCTATATTAATTATAGCCCTACCGTGGCTAAAAGTTGGTGAAATACAAGAATCTATGCTTTTATCACCAAAAAGGGTGGCTCTAACAACTCTCATTTATTGAACTCCATATATCAAAATTGATTTGAAGAAAATAATTCTAGTCCTTTCAGAAAAATTATGTATCAAAAATTGTATTAATAAAACGTCTTTATCTTACTCGTTTGCTACCAAGCAAATTTCGTCTTAATAAAACATAATGAAAAGTACGATGATTTCACAATTTGAAAGCACCCTAAGCAGTCTACTTCACTTGAAAATTGGCACAAAAGCTTAGTTGCTTGATTGATATTTTAACTGAAATTTTAACATTGTAGATATAAAATTTCATATTTAATAAATTGATATAAATTATTACCATAAGAAAAAGTCTAATTTACCAAACAAATCAATTTATACGATCAACATGAAGCATGTGGAGTCGTAATGCATTCAAATAAAATAGTTATACCATAACACGTCTCATCAATTAGTACTACTTATTTTAAGATTGCTGGTAAAGAAAGAATTATTATTATTATTATTTTCGTGTCACGCGTTTGCATACATTTTAGCCCCAAGCATTAATTCAGGAATCATGATACAATGTCCGACGCCTTGAAATTATGGCATATGGCGATCAAGAGGCTTATTGTTTCTACCATATTAACATTCTAAGCATGTAACAAACTAATGATAAAAAATAACTAACTTTATATTGTGTTCTTGAAATAAGAAGTTTTCTCAAGCGTTTTAAGTGCTAACAAATTTTGTTCATGTTTGTCTTTCATTCTTTCAAAACTTTTTTTTTTATCCATACTCATTTTTTACTATATATTCAGATAATAAAATATTCTATATGTAAATCCAAAACTTTTCCCTATTTTTTAACTACACATTTACCATAAATTCATTATTCAAAACAATATATTTCCAAAAAAAGGCCACCAAACATGGGCTTGGCTTTGAAGCTACACACAATCAAAATTGTACCGAATTAAAAAAGATGAACAAAAATTTGTATTCAAAATAAATATGAGCTTACATTTATTAGCCGCTCAAACAGCTTGTATCAGTATGGATCAATAATTTCTAATCATATCTGTGTATATCTGCTTCTGTTCTCTGTTATTCAAATATTCTTGTTCGTGCTGCATCTACCACAAAACACCCCTTCTTAACTCACCGCCAAAACACTCCCCATTGCCTTAAGTATAAGAACCCATATCTCCCTATACTTGTCCATCACAACATTTTTCAACGACTTCGTAGATATTCGCTCTTGTTTTTAAGTTTGGAAAAATGGGTTTCAATGCTCGTTGTGGAGCACTCTCTTTCCTTTTCGTGCTCAGCATTTTGCTCTCTATAGCGGGATATGCTTATGCAGGCCGCGATATCCCAAAAGACTCGAAAGTTGAAGATAAAAAGCAGCCTCAATGGTTAGGCTATGATGGCACGGTGCTGGTTCCAGGTTTAGGACGCTTTATGGTCCCCAAGAAGGGCACCATTGTCAATCCATTTACCTACAATCCCATCACTGGCACAAATGGAGGAAATGGTCTTTCTATCCCCAGTTTTGGTGGTTCGACCGGTGGAGCTGGTGGCAGCAATATTCCTGGTGGCGATGACACATTTGTGCCTAACCCCGGGGTAGAGGTGCCGAATCCAGTTGGTGGCAGCATTCCTACACCATCTGGCCCTTGACTTTGTTCGTATTCCACGGTTTTCAAAAAAATAAACATGGTGCTTACTTCCTATCCTTGTGATGGAAATTCTACCGCAATGTTATTGTTACCACCTTTAATTCTGGAATTGTTTAATTTGATAACATAGTAAGAGTTTCCTTGATATGTTTGTAACTTGTTTAATTGTCTATCAATAAATTACTTATCGATAATTCTATTAAAAGATCATTGTCTATCTTCTATTGGAATTTTTGGAATATTATTGGGTACGAATTGGAAAAATCTTCAGTTGGTGCGATGACTAATCGTGTCTCTTCAGTTGCAAAGGATACATATCAAAGCGATGTTTCGGAATGGGGTGTGACCTTTTGATAAGGTTCAATCTGTTGACCATAAAAAATGTGCCAACAAATCGTGTTTGGCAAGCTAATTCCGACACGTGTTGATAATTTACTAGTCGAAGATGTTAAGTTAAAACGTGGGAGAAGCTTTTGACACGAGACAAATATGTTAAGGATCCGGTAAATAAAAGAACGAAAATATACGATAATGAACGATTAAACATGAAACTAAATAAACTCCGACATTGCACAGTGTTCTTCTTCGAAATTAATATAAAAAAGAGAGAGTGTATTTGTGTTCTCGATCTCTCTTTTTTTTTTTTTGGTCCCAACCCCTTCTATGATACTAAGACTACAATGATGACCGTTGGATGGGGGACAAGTGGCCTCATCTCCTTGACTAAAACATCATCTCATAGGCATCATTTCTAACTATTTTAGCTTTAGGGTACCTTAAATACTTCTGAATAGGGCAGCCAACCCATGCCCTGTGTTGACATGACTAACATTTCCATTCATCATACCTGTCCAATCAATCACTCCAAAAAGATCTTTGGTAGTTTAAGATCTTCAATTGTAGGTCATCATTTGTCATGGTTGAACTTCGGATTCTACGTTATGGAGCCTCAATTTGAGGTATGGGCTTTAGAGCTTCGGTTTAAACAAGTAATGCTTCAGCGTTGGAAATCTATCAATTTGTTTAGTACTTTTGTCTTTCCTTGAGCCTCGACATTGAGGTTCTTTGGTAATAGGTACTTCAGTAATGGTGGGCCTTGGAAGCTTGTTGGGCTTCAGCAATGTACCTCGGCTAAATGGGCTTTGGTCCTTTCTTTTCCAAGTATAGATATTTATGTCATAGTTGGAGTTTAATGTTGAACTTGATTCGCGTATGCAACAAGAACATGAATAGAACATCCGTTGAGCCGAAAAGGGGACTATGCATTTCTTTTGAGCTGAAGCTGTAGAGTGCTGAACTGTCGATGCTTCTTCCTATTGTGGTTGAATTTTACTCAATGAAGTGTTAAGTTGCCAAGGCTAATTTGAGTGGTGGTTAATAACGTATGCTGCTAAGAAATGTGCCAATAATTTGACCTTTTTGCATCTTTCCAAGACAAGATAACTGTAGCGTTACAACTTCCAATAAACGTCTCGCCATTACTAATTGAATGTGGAATGATGATTATTCTACTGTTTTCCAAAGCTGATACATTGAAGCTTGTATGTGAAAAACACGTATTAATTTGAGCGTTTAATAAGAAAACTTGTAAAGTTTTTTGATACCCAATAAATCATGGGCTATGATGTTAAATCGATTTTTTATTAGATTACACTTCATAGGCCTCGGCCGATTAGTGAAGTGAAATATCAATACCACAATTGACCAAACTTATAACGTAATCCACTTGGGCCATTTGAAGAGCCTAATTATATTAGTGCTATTCATGGCCCAACCCAAATACTTGGATGGCTTAAGGTTGTTAGCCCACTTATCTCTTTTGTTATTGGGCCCTATTAGTTGACCTAAAGCCCATACCTATTACTAACCTATTTAAGACCTTGCCCATTACTGTTTGTTTTGTGAAAGTGATCGAGGCAACCGTGTTTACTTGAGAAAAATAGATCCTGGTATTGGCTTTTTGCTTCGGCTTTATGTCCCTCATTCTGGCGATTTGTTCTTCTCCACTCTTCTTAGCCTTCGTGGTTAACATACATAGCTTTCAATCCTTTCTCCATCTTCAAGTGTGTAGGCTATTAACTATTGGAGAAATCGATTTGAATAAGGTGTCAGTTTGGTGATCTTGTTCGTTTTGGTTGTGGTGTCGATTGTTTGGTATTGACTGAGCTTAGATTAGTAGTATATTGGAGCCCAAAAATCAACATTTGGTATCAGAGCTCGTTGGTAGTGATTGTTTTCGGCGAAGGCAGCTCCAAAACTGACGAAAGAAAGCGGTTAAAATCTGTCTAGATTTTTCTTCAACAAAATCGCACCTGCAATCCAATTTTTCGGCCAAACCAATGGCCATTTGAAGAATCCAACACCATATGAGGCTTCTTCAAGAGCTCCTGGGTCAACAGTACGTGGCCATCGGCGATGGCGCGTGGCAGCGAGTAGTAGTTTGAGGCGACGATTTCTTCAGGTAATTTTTTTATTTTGATTTCCTAAACGTACTGATATTTTTGGTTTAGTATTTCAGGTTACGTAGGAAAAGTTGGACGATTTTGCCCTTTGGTGGGTACAAGGGTTGAAACTTCAAAACATTTGCTGAATTAATTTAGGCCACATATTTCGGCCATAAAACAATAAATTCGTATCTCTCATAATTTACGGACTCAGTCTGCTCAGATAAATTGGCTTATCCCATTTAAATTTCAACATTAGCATGTCATCGTGTGAGGTGACATTATGATTGGGGTTACCGTAAATGGTAACCATTGCTTGTACTATAAATTTAGGAATTAATTACTATTTTTGAAGTGTTGAATTTGAATGCAAGTTGGTAATTGTGTTTGTGCTATAACTATTATTTAGTCAATGTGTGAGACTGCATTGCATGGAAATTTGAATTTATTGTTTATATATTTTCGTGTTGCATTGATTGTCCTATTAGAACACCTAGACTTGACCCGTTCGAACATTCTCTTGATCTAAGATCTTGAGTCTCACGAAACCCTTAAAATCTAGAAATGTGTATATTGTGGCCTTAAGATTGTGATCTATTTGTGCATTTTTTGTTGTTCTGTTTTTCAAAATGTCTTCATGTTTTGAAGTTGAATTTTCAATGGGAAAGTGGATTTTTCAATTTGGCAACAAAATATGAAGGGTATTTTGGTTCAACAAAATGTTTCAACGACTTCATCACTTAGGTTACCCAAGTTTATTTTTTATCCCACAACATTTCTCTCATATAAATAGGAAAACTAGGTGATGCTACCAAGTCTTCACAAATAACCACATTTACTAAGCAAGTCAATTTTCTTCGTGGCCAAGAATGAAAGGAAACTAATCAAACTATTCTTTTCTAAATAAAAACCCTTCAACTTCAACTATAAATAATCAATCAATTAATTTTCCGCTAGCAACTATATATATATTCCAGCATACATAAACGGACTTTCCCCCCCTTTTTTTTTTCTTCTTTTGCACTCTCATTCGATATTCGATATTCTTTTTTTTTTTTTTTGTGTTTCCAAAAAATATTCAGGCACATAATTGCGGTAATTCAACATAGGAAAACCTGAATTGCATGATTAACCATTTAAAAAATAATTAATAGCGACTTGTTGCTATTTAATTGTTAAGTAATTTTAATTCTGCGTAATCACTTATTGACCCCCTTTAGGTGTACTTTGGGTCGAACTATGTTTTTTCAATTAATATCAAAGCCATATTTCTATTCCCGGCCCTTATTTAATTCTAGATGAGTTAGTCATTGTCCCTGCCTCCATTTTTCAATGGAAGCAACTATGCTTATTGGAAAGGTCACATGAGAGCCTTCCTTAAAGCTTTGGATGAACGTATTTGGATTACCGTTCAAACTGGATGGACTTCACCTTCAACTATGTTGCTAGTGTAGTTACACCCCCTGATATTTTAGTCTTGACTAAAGATGACTTAGATGAGTGCAATTGGAACAGTAAGGGCATTTATGCCCTGTTCATGGCTGTGTGTCTGCTCAAGAATTTAGGAGAGTTTTGATATGTGAGACTGCTAAAGAAGTTTGGGATATCTTAGAAACCACACACGAGGGAACTAAATCTGTTAAAAATTCTAAACTGCAGATATTAACCTCTAAGTTTGAAGATATTAGAATGAAGGACGATGAATCATTCGATGAATTCTATGCGAACTCGAATGACATAATTAATTTGAGTTTTAACCTAGGTCAAAAGATTTTCGAGTCCAAGATTGTTAGAAAAGTCCTTAGATCTCTACCTGAAAGATTTAAACCTAAAGTCCTGCGAATGAAGAAAGTAAGGACTTAGATGTAGTTAATAGAATCGTAGGATCCCTTCAAACCTATGAACTCACCGTTTCTTAACCTAAAAGGGTTAAATCCATATCCATGAACACTGCTAGAGAAGAAGAGAGTGAGTTTACTGATCCTGAGACGCTTAGGGACGACGAAATAGCTTATTTCATTAAAAAAATTTATAAGGTGATGAGGAATAGGAGAAAACCTCAAGAACGGAAAATGAAGTCCCTAGTAAATTCTCGAAAGACAGACGTGAGAAAAATGACGCTAAGACTCCCAATAAGAAAACCCAATCTGTTTGATGCCATGAGTGTCAGGGTTATGGTCACTATAAGAATGAATGTCCTAACTTGAAAATGAGTTCGAATAAAAAAAGACGTAAGGCTTTAGCAGTGATCTTGAGTGATGATAAATCAAATTTTAGTGCTCTGAGTGATAATATGTAAGTGAGGACGAATAAAATTTCATGGCCTTCACATCTATAGTTACAATTGAATCTAATAAGGAAATTGAAAATGATGAAAATGATGAACATAGTGAAAAATCCGATCACGAATCTGAAGATGAACTTGATATTCACGAATCTTATCGTGAACTATTTGAGAAGAGTCTTAAAATTTAAAAGGTCAATAAAGCTGTACTGAAAGAGGTAAATGATCTTCAAAGAGAGAAAGAAGAACTCATAATCTACCTTTAGGACTCTACCAAAAATTTGAGTGAGTTGAAACTTTTTAATGAGAACTTGGAAGCCAAAGTTAAATCCTTAACAAGTGATCTTGAAAAGTCTAACACTCAACTCCAATCATTCATGAGTGGTTTGTAGAAACTTGATAATCTGTTGGGGATGAACAAGCCTGCTGGTAATAGGCATGGTCTGGGTTACATTCAAAATGGTAATACTACTACGAGTATATTCAAGACCACGTTCGTCCCGGCCACTAACAAAGCTCGAAAAATTATCTATCCTGAACCAAAGGGTAAAAGTATTTTAGAATCGAGATCTACTAGACAACGTAGGGTCAATCGTCCTACATATCAGCAACAATCTCTGAGTAGGTTTGAACCTAGGTTCATTCCCACTTGTCACCATTGTGGCGCTCTGGGATACACAAGACCTAGGTGTTGTAAACTCGTGGCTAGAAGTAAAAGTCATGATTTCTCTAGCAAGGTTAACTTTCTCGCCAATCAAGTTGGCCACTTAATTGAGATGATAACTCAGTTAACTAGAATCACTTCTACTTCTAAGAAGGTTTAGGTTAAAAAGAACGACCTGGAAGGTCGTGAGATTGATTATACTTTTAAAGGTAAGAGCATCCATATTTCTTCTTGATAGGTTTCTAAGGTGCATTTCATTCTTGCATGCTTCTCACTTATTTGTGTTTTGTTTTGTGTTTTTTATTTTCTTTGGGTATTGATTTTTTATTTATTCAAAAATAAAAAACAAAAATAAAATAAATATTTTTTGGGCTCAAGACGTTTCATGGTGCTTGTAAACGTAGCATTTGTGACCAAGTATGCATTCATCTGTCCTTATTGTCATTTCCAATACTTGGTTTGGTTTAATATAGAGTATTGAGTATAAGTTTCTTCATCTATCTTGGACCGCATGTGTGAGATTTGGGATGGCTGTCATCCATTGCTAAGGTGACCTTGAACGTGAATTGACCTACATTCAGATGACCTTAGCTCATGATGTATCTCCCTATATTATTAAAAAAAATATGTATATATATAATAGCTTGGTTCATCTTACATTTTTGTTCGAAGCCTATTTGACTCGAACAATTAAGCTCAATGTGTTTCTCATAACCCGTTGGCTATGGTCAATTTAGTCACTTAATGGACAAAAGTCTGCACATAAGATGCAATATTTGAGAAAAATGATATAAAAACTATATACTCAAATTCAAGGGGAGAAAAGATAAATATTCTTTTAATTGAGCTTGTTTTCAGGTCCTAAAAAACGTTTGGGTTTGACTTTCATTAGTAAAGAAGATACTTATTTAACAGTGATATTCGTATGTTCTTTCTCACAAATTTAAGGTTTGGAGTCATGCTGACGAAAAAATAGTGGCACTTTACACACATGAGTCATTTATACACTTTACTCCATTTTGAAATTGATTAAGTATGTGAAAAAGTTTTTGTTGATAATGCTCTACTTGTGACCACATGCATGGTTGAGTTCATCTGGTCGTCAATGGCTTAATTTGTTTTAGTTTAAAAAATAAAGGGGGGAGGGAGTACTCTTTTCTTAATTTTAAAAAATTCGGTGCTATTTTTACTAAAGAGTTTTCGCCAGCTTATCGCTGAGCCACCCTTGAGCGATAGAAACAGAAGCTGGCTCGAGCGACATGCTGTATTTTTGAATTTTAACATTCTTTTTCGGGGTTTTACGTGTATTTTCTCATTTTTTTTTCCTTCAATTTCTCTCAAATCTTACCCACCCACATAAAATTCTTGATTTCCCCACTCTTTGTGCATTCCAAATCATACATTCGTGGTGCTGTTGGATATATTCAGCTAGGGTTTAGATGAATTCATCGCCACTTGGATGATGGTGCAGCTTCAGATGAGAGGACTGATTCTGATGATGCGACGATGCTGCTTAGATTTTAGGTCACCCCTTATCATTTTGTGACAAACAGGGAGAGTAGATATAGATTTTGATGGAGTGGATGTACATAGTATAAACTTTTGAGGATGTATATGATTTTATCTACTTGACATAATATATCTAAAACTTTTGATTATATGATATAATGAGATTTGCTAGATTAAGTTTTGATGTTTTGTAGTATCAATGTTTCGTTTTAGTACATTGGGTTGCATTGATATTACGTATTAATTTAGCTTATGATATGAAATTGAAAATGGGTTGCATTGATAGTATGTCTTAATTTAGCTTATGATATGAAACTAAAAAGATGTATTATGAGGTAACTACTTAAATCATTTTTACTTGTAATACTACTTGATGAACTGCTAGAACCACTTTTACACTTAATACTGTTTCACATACATTTTACACTAGGATTTTTTGAGTTATTAGTTGAGTCAGTTTGTCTTTGAGTCTGTAATTTTATTTTACTACTTCCTTGACTTTAGATTGTAGTTTTGTCATAGAATACCCAGTGGGGAGCTTGTTAGATATTTAATGTAATTGGAAAATCTGTGAACGAAAAGGACTAAAGAAAATGTATTGTAAAAGTTAAAGTGTAATGTGCAATTAGTGAGAGTTGTGTCATTTTAGGTCTAGAGTTCGAGAATGGGAATGAAGGAAAAATGGCACAGAATTTCGCTACACTGTTACCAAGGTTTGGCTCAAGTGTCAGAACTAGAAACTACATTGCCTGACTGTCGCCTCACCTTGGCTCGGGAATTTTTTAATTCATTTTTGAAAGGATTTTTATCTGGCCCATTCATTCCCCCCTAACCTACATATAAATATCCAAATGCCACAGAACAATTTTACAAGGTTGAACATAGAGAGAAACACATTCCTTTGAGATCATCTTCATATATTTTACTTTCAACCTTCATCCTGTTATTGGTTATTAGCGGTGAAAACATCAAATTCACAATCCAAATATCAAACGGTTGCTTCCTTCATATCTATCATAGTTTCTGAAGATCAAAGAAAGGTGGCTGGAGTTCCAATCATTGAAGAACGTGGTGTTCTTCATGAATCCATGGGAGATAAGAGGTTTCACAAAGGTGGGAGTTGGTACAGAAGAGCGCAATCTAGGAGAGCTTTGGAAACTACAGCTGGGAGTTGGTGCAGGAGCATAAAATCCAGGAGAGCTATTGGAATTGAAATTAGGAGGTCAGATTGTACGTGTCGTTGTCTAGTCTGGTATATAGTAAGTTATAAATCGTTTATAGTGGATTATTGAATGGAAAAGTGCCCGGAGTTTTTACCCAATTGAGGTTTCTCCGTGATCAATTTTGTGTTACTTATTGCTTTCATAATTACAGTATTCAACATAGAAAAATTTGAATTACATGATTAACCATCTAGAAAGTACTTAATAGTGACTTATTGCTATTTAATTGTTAAGTAATTTTAATTCCACACAATCATCTATTCACCCCACTCTAGGTGTAGTTTGGGTCAAATTGTGTATTTTCAAACTTCATACAAAAATTGGGTGTAATGGATGAATCTGTAATTTTCCTTAGTAGTATCTATCTCTTGAGGAATATGTTGAACATTGATCACATAGTTAAAATAGTAAGAATAGAAATTGATTGTAGTAATTGGAAATGGAGTTGTATGTGATAGACATGAATGAATTTGGCATGATTTTCATCCAAGAATCACGTGAAAATTCATTGCTTCAAAAAAGAAATGGTTTTCCTAAGTCCAGGAGAAGAGGAAATTCAATTTTTTATAACTAGGAATAGACCTTTACCCCCATGTGATTTCTATGTTGAAAGTGTAGCGAATCTTACAACTAGAAAATGGTATAGGATTTCTAATGTCGATGACCAAAAAGGAGGAAAAACAATGAGTTGGTTGTTAATGATGTTAGGATGGTGCAATAATATCCAGAAGTTCTTCATAAAGAAATACCTAGCATTCCCCTAGAATGGGAGGTATAGTTCACTATCGATCTCACTCATGACTCTGTACCTATCGCTAAGGCTCATATAGAATGGCGTCGTAATAATTGTACAAACTAAAGGCACGCATAGAAGGATTGTCAGAAAAATGGTTTATCTAGCCCAATGTTTTGTCATGGAGAACGTCGGTGCTATTTCTGAAGAAGAATGGTAGCTCGATGAGAATGTGCATTATTAAAGGAAATCGAATAAGATCATTATCAAGAGAACTTATCCTCTCCTTAGAAATGAGGATTTGTTTGACCAATTTCAAGGTGTAGTAGCATTTTCCAAGATTGACTTAAGGTCTAGTTACTATCAATTAAGAATCAAGACTAGTGAAATTTTGAAGATAGTCTTTAGAACTCGATATGGCCACTACAAGTTCTTAGTTATGCCATTTAGCCTAACTAACACTCTTGTAGTCTTCATGGATTTGATAAGCCATGTTTTCTACGAATATTTTCATCAGTTTGTTATCAAATTCATCGATGATGTTCTGATTTACTCAAAAAAGAACAAAGAGCATAAGGAACACTTAAGGATAGTACTAGGAATCCAGAAGAAGGAGAAACTTTATGCCAAGTTCAAGGAATCTGAGTTTTGGTTGGAAAGATAGCATTCCTTGGACATGTCGTCATAGCCTGAGTCATATAGGCTGATCCAGGCAAGCTGGAGACAGCTCTAAACTAGTCGAAGCAAACTAATAAAGGTAAAATTTTAAGCTTTTTATGCTTAGACGGATATTATAGGAGGTTTATTAAAGGATTCTCAAAGATAGTTGGACCGTTGATGCAATTAATCTATTGGGGGTGTGAAGTTTAACTGGACCAAAAATGTGAACACAATTTTGAAGAGTTAAAATAGAGGTTGGTGAATGCGGTAGTGTTAAATATACTGAAGGATCGGGAATTTTGTGATTTATAGTGATGCCTCTAAGAAGGGCATATGATGTGTCTTGATGCAGCACTATAAAGAGGTCGCTTAAGCACCAAGGCAATTCAAACCACATGAGAAAAACTATCAAACGCATGACTTAGAACTTATTGTGGTAATTCATGTACTAAAATTTGGAGGGATAACTTTATGGAGGTAAGTGGGACATCTATATAGACCACAAGAGTCTTAAGTACATCTTCACTCAAAAGAAGTTCAACATGAGATAAAGAAGATGACTTGAGTTGATAATAGATTACAATTAAAAATATACTATCACTCGAGAAAGGTGAATGTTGTAGCAAATGCCTTAAGTCAGAGAGTGACAATTCAAGTGGTGGCTTTGACCATGCAAGAGCCATTATGGAAAGAGTTCGAGATATTAAGTCTTGAAGTGGTCGCAATACCACCAAGTGTTTTTGCTTGGATGACAGTACTTTCAATTCGGTCAACACTTTGTGGCTGAATTAAGGACTATCAAATTGATACAAAGAAGTAAAAGGATTTTACCATGGATAAGGACAAGACTCTATATTATCAAGGACGCTTAACGAATTTTGAGGAGTTGAAAAAGGAAATATTAGAAGAGGCTCACTCCACTCTTTATCTAGTACATCTAGTAGGTACAAAGATGTACTGATACCTTAAGGTATTATTTTGGTGGAAATACATGAAAAGGGATATAAATGAGTATGTAGAAGTGTTTAGTATGTCAACATGTGAAGGCTGAACACCAATGACCGTCAGGGTTGCATGAACAATTAGAAGTTTCGGAATGGAAGTGGGAACATGTAACGATGTACTTTGTGTTCAGTTTCCCAAAATCAACAAGGCTCCATGAGGCTATTTAGGTCATTGTGAATAAGATAGTAAGATTGCATGGTATACCATTTCAATCATATCATATAGAGATTGAGGTTCACATCAAATTTTTGAAAAAGTTTACACCGAGCTATAGGGATTAAGCTAAAATTTAGTACAACTTTCCACCCTTAGATAGATGGGCAGTCTTAGCAAACTGTCCTGATACTAGAGGATACGCTTCAAACCCATGTCCTCGAATTTTCTCTGAAACCATCGAAAAAGCTTCAGTATGTGGTACCCATTTTTACCGGTGCTGATGAGGGGTTCAGAGTAGATGTTGCTGTTATAGTGGAGGATGAGGAACCTTTTGAAAGTCTTGTGAGTGCTGGGGAGAATCTAGGTTCTAATGGGTCTCCGCCGCTGGTCGCCGCCGAAGCTCCGAAGCCAGAATCTAGGCTCTAGGCTCTATTGAGGTACACTTTTCAATTAAATGGTTTTAATTATTTACTGTTATTTTCATCTTGGTTCTAATTAGTTTC